>JAJQOW010001011.1:0-68490 GCA_037975125.1 Latrodectus hesperus | reverse complement strand
ACTCTTTTGAACTATTATTTTTGAAACACTATATTTGAAGCAACTAAAAAAAATTATTTTTGAAACAAGAATTATAACAATAACTAAACTCTGTGGCACGACAGTCCATAGTGGGCCAAAGCATTAGGCCAGTGCCCATCTCTGTTTTCCTGACATAGAGGCCCTGGGAATGCTAAGTGTTTATAAAGATTAGGTGGTCAGCCTAACGTGAAACCCCTGATGTTTAGTTCCCAAGCATGCTTGGTACTCAGTTTATCGACTTACTGAAAGAATGACAGGCTGAGTCGATCTTGCTCAGCACAAGGATTAAACCTCAAGCCTGTGCTTTGGGAACATGAAACGCAACCACTAAGATACTTGGCTTCAATAATAAAAATTAATTTGATATAAATTTTAAATTAAATTTTGATATAATCAAAATTTTAATTACTTTACAAATATATATATTAAAGAAAATTGCTTATGAAATAAAAAGTATATTCTTTAATTTCATTTGAACTTTTTTGTTTATGTTGAATTATATTCATTATTTACTAAAACAATTTTTATTGATTTACATTATACAAACAAAAATTTTTCAGTAATAAAACATTCAAATAATGGTTAAGAATAAATTTCTAAAAAATAAAATACTTAAAATGAATCTTGAATGCAAAATTCCTTTATATATATATATATATATATATATATATATATATATATATATATATATATTAGAAAATTCTGCTATGGATATTCTGCTATTTATCAATGATAATTGCAGAAAGCAACTAATATTTTAAAATGTATTTTCAAATTTATTGTATAATAAATGAAAATATTGTGTGCGTGCGTGCGTGCGTGCGTGCGTGCGTGCGTGCGTGCGTGCGTGCGTGCGTGCGTGAGTGAGTGAGTGAGTGAGTGAGTGAGTGAGTGAGTGAGTGAGTGAGTGAGTGAGTGAGTGAGTGGAGTGAGTGAGTGAGTGAGTGAGTGAGTGAGTGAGTGAGTGAGTGGGAGTGAGTGAGTGAGTGAGTGAGTGGAGTGAGTGAGTGAGTGAGAGGAGGAGAGTGAGTGAGTGAGTGAGTGAGTGAGTGAGTGAGTGAGTGAGTGAGTGAGTGAGTGAGTGAGTGAGTGAGTGAGTGAGTGAGTGAGTGAGTGAGGAGTGAGTGAGTGAGGTGAGTGAGTGAGTGAGTGAGTGAGTGAGGTGAGTGAGTGAGTGAGAGTGAGTGAGTGGAGTGAGTGAGTGAGTGAGTGAGTGAGTGAGTGAGTGAGTGAGTGAGTGAGTGAGTGAGTGAGTGAGTGAGTGAGAGTGAGTGAGTGAGTGAGTGAGTGAGTGAGTGAGTGAGTGAGTGAGTGAGTGAGTGAGTGAGTGAGTGAGTGAGTGAGTGAGTGAGTGAGTGAGTGAGTGAGTGAGTGAGTGAGTGAGTGAGTGGAGGTGAGTGAGTGAGTGAGTGAGTGAGTGAGTGAGTGAGTGAGTGAGTGAGTGAGTGAGTGAGTGAGTGAGTGAGTGAGTGAGTGAGTGAGTGAGTGAGTGAGTGAGGAGTGAGTGAGTGAGTGAGTGAGTGAGTGAGAGGGAGTGAGTGAGTGAGTGAGTGAGTGAGTGAGTGAGTGAGAGTGAGTGAGTGGGAGTGAGTGAGTGAGTGAGTGAGTGAGTGAGTGAGTGAGAGTGAGTGAGTGAGTGAGTGATGAGTGAGTGAGTGGGAGTGAGTGAGTGAGTGGGAGTGAGTGAGTGAGTGAGTGAGTGAGTGAGTGAGTGAGTGAGTGAGTGAGTGAGTGAGTGAGTGATGAGTGAGTGAGTGAGTGAGTGAGTGAGTGAGTGAGTGAGTGAGTGAGTGAGTGAGTGAGTGAGTGAGTGAGTGAGTGAGTGTGATTTATTTATTTATTTATTTATTTATTTATTTATTTATTTATTTATTTATTTATTTATTTATTTATTTATTTATTTATTTATTTATTTATTTATTTATTTATTTATTTATTTATTTATTTATTTATTTATTTATTTATTTATTTATTTATTTATTTATTTATTTATTTATTTATTTATTTATTTATTTATTTATTTATTTATTTATTTATTTATTTATTTATTTATTTATTTATTTATTTATTTATTTATTTATTTATTTATTTATTTATTTATTTATTTATTTATTTATTTATTTATTTATTTATTTATTTATTTATTTATTTATTTATTTATTTATTTATTTATTTATTTATTTATTTATTTATTTATTTATTTATTTATTTATTTATTTATTTATTTATTTATTTATTTATTTATTTATTTATTTATTTATTTATTTATTTATTTATTTATTTATTTATTTATTTATTTATTTATTTATTTATTTATTTATTTATTTATTTATTTATTTATTTATTTATTTATTTATTTATTTATTTATTTATTTATTTATTTATTTATTTATTTATTTATTTATTTATTTATTTATTTATTTATTTATTTATTTATTTATTTATTTATTTATTTATTTATTTATTTATTTATTTATTTATTTATTTATTTATTTATTTATTTATTTATTTATTTATTTAGTTTATTTATTTATTTATTTATTTATGTTATTTATTTATTTATTTATTTATTTATTTATTTATTATTTGGTTTATTATTATTGTATTTATTTATTGTATTTATTTATTTATTTATTTATTATTGTATTTATTTATTTATTTATTTATTATTTATTTATTTATTTATTTATTTATTTATTTATTTATTTATTTATTTATTTATTTATTTATTTATTGTATTTATTTACTATTTATTTATTTATTTATTTATTTATTTATTTATTTATTTATTTATTTATTTATTTATTTATTTATTTATTTATTTATTTATTTATTTATTTATTATTTATTTATTTATTTATTTATTTATTTATTATTTATTTATTGATGTTGAGTTGATGTAGTGTAGTGAGTGATTGTGAGTGAGTGAGTGAGTGAGTGAGTGAGTGAGTTAGTTAGTGATTGTAGTGAGTGAGTTAGTTAGTGAGTTAGTGAGTGAGTGAGTGAGTGAGTGAGGGGAGTAGGAGGAGCGAGGAGGAGTGAGTGAGTGAGTGAGTGAGTGAGTGAGTGAGTGAGTGAGTGAGTGAGTGGGAGTGAGTGAGTGAGAGTGAGTGAGTGAGTGAGTGAGTGAGTGAGTGAGTGAGTGAGTGAGTGAGTGAGGTGAGTGAGTGAGTGGAGTGAGTGAGTGAGTGAGTGAGTGAGTGAGAGTGAGTGAGTGAGTGAGTGGGAGTGAGTGGGAGTGAGTGAGTGAGTGAGTGAGTGAGTGAGTGAGTGAGTGAGTGAGTGAGTGAGTGAGTGAGTGAGTGAGTGAGTGAGTGAGTGAGTGAGTGAGTGAGTGAGTGAGTGAGAGTGAGTGAGTGAGTGAGTGAGTGAGTGGAGTGAGTGAGTGAGTGAGTGAGTGAGTGAGTGAGTGAGTGAGTGAGTGAGTGAGTGAGTGAGTGAGTGAGTGAGTGAGTGAGTGAGTGAGTGAGTGAGTGAGTGAGTGAGTGAGTGAGTGTAGTGAGTTAGTTAGTTAGTTAGTTAGTTAGTTAGTTAGTTAGTTAGTTAGTTAGTTAGTTAGTTTGTTTGTTTGTTTGTTTGTTTGTTTGTATATGTAGATTTTATTATCAACTGATTTAATATTTAGCAGCATTTTGTGGTTGTTTTTCATTTTATATCATTAAAAGTTTGTCAATTTTTAATCTATTCCAGCTTTTAGAAAATCGTACAAAAGCATCTAAACAGGAAATGGAATTAATGGAAAGTTTAGAAGAATTAAAAGATTTAAATCAACGACATGCTAAAGTAGATTTAGAAAATTTATTAAGAGAAAAGCAACAGCAATATATCAATGATATAAAGAGACAAGAAGAAGAAGATGAAGCACTTGTTAGGTATAGTATTTTATTTGTATAATTTAAATTCCTTATCAATTGAAATTTATGTGCATGATTTCTAATATTTTGTTTTTACTTCAAAAATTACACAAAAATATTGCAATAGCTAATATATTTAATATAAGAGTTCTTGATATATTTCCTTAATACGTTATTTAAAAATATTTTTTTAAGCAGTTTTGTTATTTGTGACTGTTTTATGTTCCATAAAAAGCTTATATGAAAAGAAAACAGTCTTGCTTCCCTTTTCCTTTCAATGTCCAAATATTATTTTACTGTATTTATTTTAATGTAAGTTCATATTACATTGTTCAGATTTTTTCTTCAATTTTTAAAAATATATTTTCATTAAGATTAACTAATAACTCAGAGAATTTAGTTAATGAAACTGTGTCAATGCTTTCAATTTCAGCAGAAAATGCCAAAAAATTCAATTCTCATTCATCAAATTTTTTTAAAGAAATAAAGTGCAAAAATAAATTCTTTAATATATTTCTCAGTGTATAATATATCCTAAATTAATTTATTTTGTAAAAAATGGCTGTGGTGTCACAAATCAATGTCTTATCATTTATATAATTTTCATAGATTTGAAGGCAATAATAAACTTTGAATAACAGGGAAGATTTAATTCTTTTGTATCTCATTTTATAACAACATTTTGTACAGTAATTCTATGCAATTTTGAGTGAGTAATACAGTGGAGTGGAAAAATTATTAATTAGAGAGATTGGGGAAAATTACATGAGAGTCAAAAATCAATTTCTAAGTCTCTCACTATCTTTCATATACAATTGTCATAGATTTGAAAGTAATACTAATTTTAGTATAACAGAGAATATTTGAACAAATAATATATGAATGTGAGTGTGTGAAAGAGAGAGAGAGAGCACATTAAATGGGAAATTTGTAAAATTTGATTTGAAAATAATTAAGAAAAATTTTTTTTAATTCCTAGCATTTTAATTTTGTCATCATTTTGCATGGCAAGCAGTTATATAAATTAAAATTAGCATTTAGTAATATTTTTTCTTTTCATTTACATGAAAATGTGTAAAAAGAATTTTTTAACTTCGTTAATTGTTTAAAGCGTTATTTAAATTACTTTTAAGTAGCACAAAATACATTATTAAACTTTTAAAATAATAAAAAAACAATGATAACCATTCACAATAAGAAATAACAAAATTTAAGAGGAAGATTAAGTGTAGAAAATCTTGAATATGAAAAATGAAAGCATAAAATGTCTTGCGTTTTTGTATCAAAATCTCTAGTAATATTACTTTCTAGCTATTTAGAAAATAAGTCATTACTTTTATGTCTGTCATTCACTAGTTGGTTTATTTCTCATGAACCAGTCAAAGAGTGACATTAATGAAAGTTATGATTTTTTATTATGAAGATGACTAATTAAAATACGAAGCACATGCGATATTTGAGCATATAGGCCACCATTAAACTTTGAATATTACAATAAAGATTGAATCTCAAATAAAGATCACACTACTAAATTTATAAAAAAGTTCCATTATAGACTGCTTTCTGTTGCAATTCTCTTTCTCCCCTTTCCTTTGCAAGGATGACTCATTATCAACTGAGCAGATTTCTGTCAAGAATGAGATAAAAAAGTTTAAATAAAGGAATCTATCACCCTGCTTTTCTCTTCAACTCTCATATGAATTAAAATGCTGCTTCACTAAGCGTTGTCCATACTGGGAGTTTTGTCGACAAGATTAATATGCAATGTTGTGTAAGGAAGTTCCAGTTTAAGGGCTAGGATAAAGTTAATAATTTGGTTAATGAGGGACAGTTGGGAAAAAGCTTACTAGTTATGTAACAAAGCTTAAGGTAAGTTATTTGCTATGGAGATGAGCACAAATTTGATGCTGATAAAAAAAGTGTTCGTTGTTGTGCAAATGAAGAAAATTCATATATTTTGCTAACTTGTTGTTTATTACAAAAAGCAAAAGTGTAAATATCCAATTGTGAGAAGGGGGAAACTCATTTGATTTTACAGTTTAAAACCAGAGATGTAGATATGTATTTACAAGGAAATTATTCAAATAGAAAATTGACATATAACACATGAAAAAATATTACTCCAATGAAATTTAAAGTTTCATGTGGCTGTGTTTGATGATTTATTTAAAAAATAATCTGTCTGCGTCCTAGTGCTACACTTGTTCAACTGCTTCAAGTTAGTTATATTTTCAGCATTGCATGATCCTACTTCAAAGCAAAAAATTTAACTGCATTTTCAAATGCTGGTTGATTTTGATGTTGTTTAAAAGTATTCTTGTAAATAATTCATGGGAATACAATATGCGAATACATACATAACAATTAAAACTCTTAAAAATATTAAAGGAATTCCACTTCAACCAAGTAAAAATTTCTATTCTATTTTTTAAAACTCACCCAATCAAGGTTAAAATTAACTTTTGAGAAAGATAGAGGTGCATCCAGTCTAATCAGAAATAATTTCTTTTTCCCGAATTAAATGCCAAAAAAGATTTATTTTAAATCATAAATGAATTGTACAAATCTGGCACTCATCTCATAAAATGCTTGAAACTTCACATTTTAAAGCTGTAGTGATGTTAATCATTACAGCTGATGAATAAAAATTGTCATCATCTGCATTGTTAATCAGAAAAATTTACTCAAAACAATACTGGCTGGTATTATTGTAAGAGATTGTGAAGATGAGAATAGATAATAGAAGAAGTGGTCCTTGACTAAATTTCAGGAGTATAAAATAATTAACCAAGAAGTTATCTTCCATTAAAATCAATGATTTCAGTGAATAGTTTTTGCAAAGCACGTTGTTAATTGAGTGAAATAAAAACTGAAGGAAAAAAACTGTAACATTGATTATTCTTGGTGGCATGATAAGTATGTTGCAGCCTTTAGATATACGTGTATAAAACATCTATCAAAACTTATTTAAGATAATTCTTTAAAAAATCATAACATGGACAATGCTACTTCAATACCAGAAATCCATTTGTTACTTCTGTTTGTACTAAAACTGTACATTGGGTTTGACCGTTTGGTGGGCAATGTATGAAAAATTTGTCTTCAACACTTTAAAAAAAATTTAAGTGACTTTCTTTGTGATGAATACTCTGAATAGCGTTTCATATCGTCTAGCGAAAGTGATAATTTAGACTTAAATTAGCAAGAATGCAAGAAAATCACAAAATTTTTTCATCATTTTAAGTGAAAATATCAATTTAAGAACTTTATTTTAAACAGAGTAAATCAAATATGTCATTTATCTTTCTGATACTGAAAAGGTGAGAAGTAATTTTGCTTGTTTTGTTTTGAAGTACTTCAAGTGATTTGGAAATAAATTAAGTTTCCCAACTATTTTCTTACATCTTGTAATAGTATTATAATTTCGAGTTCTCAAAATACTGGTGATTATAAAATTAAAAGAAAATGAATGTTCTTTAATGTCTCTCATTTTAAATATTCTTCATGAACATTAAAATATAGTCTTTCTTATTTTTTTTAATTTAAAAAATACAAATTTATATTATTATGAAGTAGCTTTTATAAATTTGTATTTGTCTTAGCTTTTTACCAAGAATGAAAAATATCAGACCTTATAGATTTTCCGAAGCTAATTTGTATTGAAGAGCATCTTGATTGAAACATTCCAGCTTTTAGACATATCTAGAGATAACTAAAGTCACAATACCATACAACAATACTGCAACACAAGGTCTAGCAAGCAAAATTTGGGTAGAAGGAAAAGTTAAGTGAAAAAGATCTATGAATAAGGAAAAGAACTGTAGTTGTTTTTCTTTAAAACAATTATAGCCGTTATAACCATAAAATTTAATCAATTTCTGAATTCTCTTATGTCAGTAATTACACCTTCGTCTTAGAGTTGGGTTTGTATGTCATTGGGCACCTCTGCTTTTAACAGCATTTTGTACTATTAACTCCAAACCCAATGTTTCCTAATTCCAGTTGCTCGGGTCACCCGCTTTATTAATAAAGTCCGATAACCCTTTCATGGAGTCTAGGTGTCACTCTCTAGTATGGATGATGCCTAAAGAAGTTAATCTAGGGAGGGCAAGGGCCTCGCATTTGTAAATGATATGCTTGGCCGTTTCCTCTTGCGTATGACATTTCCTGCAGATAGGGTCTTGCTGAAACAGTCCCATTTTATGGAGGTGTTTTCTGAAATAGTAGTGCTTAGTTATGAAGCCTACGATTAAACGTATCTTCTGCCTAGAGCATCTTAGAATTTCAGAGGCAATCCTCACTGATGATCCACAGATCATACTAATTACACCTTCAGAAACAGAGCACTTAAGGTAGAGCAATAATTCTTAAATCTTTTATTGGAGATGTTAATGCCCAACATCCTCTAAAGTATGGCCAAAACCACAAAATTTGGTTGATTGACCATGGTGTGAATCGTGTGAATCGTCTTTCTAGCCTTTCCCTAGAAAATGACGGCTATACTCCTTGTACAAAGCATCTACACAAATGTAGGATCACGGTTTTCTGATGACCCGGTCGTGATCTCGATAAAAGGATCACTGACAAAAAATACAAGTTTTAGTTGGCTGGCTCCATCTTGTGATACAAACTTTGTTTACAGCTGGAGAGGGAATTTTCCAGAATGGTAGTGCTGCTATTCATGCGAGGGACTTACAATTATTGCTTATTACACTTGTTGATGAAGTGAAACATCTACCTTGATCATTATGTTTCTTGACCTTAATGTAAAGAAACCATAATGGTCTATTTTAGAGCGTTCTCAATTCCTTATCGACCTCCTTCAGTCGCATCTTCCCCAAACTTACAAAATATCACCAAAAAATGGGCAATATTCCTCTAAACACTATTAAGTACTCACTTGATATGCGATTCTCAAATGAATCTAAGCTGCATTACATTGCAAATGCAATTCTGTGTCTTTTGTAAAGTGTAGCGTAAATTTTTACTTTAGGAAACCTTTTTGCGGTGTATAAAAGCACAAAAAGCCCTATTAGGTCATCAATTTCTTATTAGGTCAGTTGCTAAAAAATATTTAGCCCTGAATAAATTTAAAATTTAATGTCCATATTGTAAAAAAGGAATACATGTTAGTAATAGATGATTTATGTTAGCAATAGTTTATTATTATAAACTCATTTGTATTACTAATAATAAAACAAATTTCTTGAAGAAAAAGTAAGAATTAAATACCTGTGATAAAAAACGTATAGTTCTGTTTGAATATCACTAAAATGAAAAGAACCACTTCGCTTTTCAAAAAAAATTATAGAATAAAATATTTCTTGGATACTAAAATTTAGCTGATTTAATATTAGGAAGTACCTAAATGGATGCTAATTTTTATCAAGTTTCTTTAAAGAAAAGCGTTTGCTATTATTTTTTAAAGATATGTTTAGTAAGTACTATTCATAGAGAAATACACTCACTTCCAAAAGTTAAGCACGGAGAGGAAAATGCTAATTTCCGGAAGTCAATGAGAATGGAAGAGAATGCAAATCGCAACAGAGGTGATGGAAGTAAGCAAATATGTTAGGTAACAGCCAATCGCGCTTTCATGTCAAGAAATATGCAAAAAGGGCAGTCTTTTTAAGATATCAGCTTTATGAAGGGTTACAGAAGTTGATTGTAAAAGCTGATAGAAGGTGTTTAAAACTTTTGTACACTTTATTTTCAAGACATACATGTTTCTATGACTTCCAGAAGACGAATCGAAGATTCTGAGCGCTGGCGTGCTGTGGGGCGCATTGAAGCAGGACAATCGATCTCAGATGTTGCTCTTTTCGTCGGCATTCATCATTCTATAATTTCACGTTTATGCAAACAATTCCAAACCACACAGACATTTGTCCGAAGGCCCGTAGTCGGTCGCCCAAGGGTTGCAAACTCCGCGGAAGATCGATTTTAGCCAAGCGGAATCGCAGATCGACCTCCACACGTGTGACATCTATGGTTACAGCGTCCATTGATAAGGTGATATCTGCAGCTACTGTACGCTGAAGATTACATATTAGTGGACTGTACGCCCGGGTACCTCGATTTTCTGTTTGTCTATCGATCCAATCAAGAGGGGCACGATTAAAGTGGTGCTGGGAGCATGTCAATTGAACTGTTTCTGACTGGGGCAATGTCATGTTTACTGATGGGTCGAGATTTCCTCTGGAGCCAGATGACGAGCATATACGAATATGGCGTGAACAAGGAACACGCAGTAAGCCCCAAAACATTACCGAACATCACGCATTCCGAGGCGGAAGCATTATGGTGTAGGCAGTGATTTCATTAGGATACTGCACCTACCTGCACATCTGTAAGCAGGTTTCTGTGACGGCTGTCCGGTATCGAGATGCTGTCCTAGAACCCATTGTGAGATTGTACGCTGCAGCAGTTGGCCCTACTTTTGTTTTAATGGACGATAACACACATCCTCATAGAGCTGACATCGACGATGACTACCTGGAGAGGGAAGGGATGCGCGTATGGCGTGGCCAGCATATCGCCCGACTTTAATCCCATTGAAAGTCTTTGGGATGCTCTCGGCCGTGCTGTATCTTCACGTTTCCCACCTCCAGCCACTCTTATTGAGCTGGAAGCTGCTCTACAAGAAGAATGGCTATTGCTTAATTCTGCGGTGGTTGACCACCTAGTTGAAAGCATAGTCACAAGGTGTGTAAACTTTGTATACAGATAAGGGGGGATCACATATCCTATTAATGTCCTTTTTTTCATTTTATGCTGTTTATTTTCACTTTATATATAATTCTGTTTAAATCTCCAGTATATCATTATCTGGTAACTCAAAAAAAATTTAATATTGTTTTCATTTCTGTATATAGTTATTGATTTTTATTTTATGCATAAGTATATATGCTACTTTCCTGCTGAATTTTGTGTCAATCAAAGCAGTATTTGTTGATTTTTTTGCATTTTACATCTTTGCTTTTGGTTAGCTTTTGGAAGTGAGTGTAGTATACAAAATATAAAAAAGTATTACTAAAAAATGAATAAAACTTTTTTGTTGGGTTTGCCTTCCCTTCAAAACAACCAACCGGTAAAAGAGATAAGTAAATAACAATAATTGACTTACTTGACATGACGTCAAGCTCACATGTCGAATATGCTCGGTGATATTATGGAAAAATATATAAGAAAAATATAATAATAAATTAACAAAAGTATATAAAAAAATAATAAATAAACAAAAAGAAATTAGAAATAAGAACAGTTTACGATGTTTGGACGCTGGGGACAACGAAACACAACAACAAACGTAGAACAAAAAGTTCGAATTGAAAGTAAAACGAAAACTTCAAATGCTGTTGCCATTGAAAAGAACCATATATATGACGTAAAAATGATGCAAAACAAAAGGAAAACCAAATCTGTCAACAAAAAAATCTGAAAAATAACAAAAACTTAAATTGGTAGCAGGGTAATCAAAACAAAAGACGCTAGATTTTTTCGAGAAATCACTTGGGGGGGATATCATACTTAGCCTAACTTTTAAAATTTTTAATTTCGCTTCGATGGTGAGAGCATTATAAAAGGTCGTTCCTAAATTTGCAACCATATTAACTTACTGTCGGTAAGCCAAATGTCAATAACTTTTACGCTGATTATTTAAATAGTAGAAATGCTTCAGAAAATATGTATCCACCATAAAGTATTACCTGTCGAATATTTAGCATTAAATGAGGGAAGATGTGAATCGATGTTTAAAAACCAATATTAAATGCCGAAACTGTGTGGGCTTAGAATTCAATAATCAAGATTCTTATATAAGTCAAAAAAAACCATTGATAAAATAATTAATGATACAAAGGATGCTCATTTTTAGGAACTCATAGGCAACGGTAAAACAATTCGTAAAATAGAAAAATAAAATGTGTTACATTATTGAAATCTGATTTTTTTACCAACCTATTTTTTCTTTATAAATAAAAGGTACACTATAAAAAGCTCATGCAAAATAAGATTCATAGTTAAAAACATTTACTTTCATTTTATTGATTGCACTTCACCACACAATTTTCTAATGCTCTGAACACATCCTTAAATTTTTGGAGCCAACCGTCTGGGGCTTTTAAATCTTTTATGTTCAGCTTCATAACAAAGCAGTTGGATTTCCCTATAATGATATTACAATCATCTGGGGCCGTGGTGCCCTAGTGGTTAGGGTATCGGCCTTCCATCCGGAAGGGTGGGGTTCGATTCCCAATGCCGCCAAAGACCCACCGAGTACATGCGATATACGTGCTCATTAAATCTGTGGAATCGAAAGTCCTGTGGTCGGTCGTTGAGCAGTTACCATGGGTGCAGTATGGTCTGGAGAAATTTACTCCCCCTTCAGATCAATGCCAAAATTGAGGGTGTAGATCCTCTGGTGCTGCCATTTATCGGAGGATTCGAAGAGCAAAAGTCGTACTTTCACCTTCATGGTGTTCTGATTTAAAACGAAAGACGCTCCCAATTGACGTAAATTCGCATTGCCAAGGCATAGCGAGCTTGGCTTGTCCAAGTGTCATAAGTAACAACACAATCAACAGAAATGTTCATTCTTATCTTTTTTCTCAGCTAAGCAAGCAAAGCTTTTTCCCGTTTAAAATGTTTTGCTTCTCTACAATGTTTCAAGAGTAGAGTTACTGTTTCCTTTTTCAGATTTTTTGAATTGTCGAGAGGTTGTTCTGTGGTATACCATACTTTTTGGCAATTTTTAATATCTTGTCGTCTACTTTCACTGCGTTCATTTTTACATCAAATGGTAAACCGTTCTTTTCTTTCACTGCGACAAATCCTCAACGGAACGGGCTCTCTTGACAAACAAAACATCATAAACTGAGTTATTCAAATGAAACGAAAGCAACTGCAGAACAAAAGGTTACAAACTTTTAAAAAATGTTTCCCCTTCCTATGTTCTAATGGGCGGAGAGAAGAGAATTTTTTTTTCTTTTCTTTTCTGTGTTTTTACGTTCGGAAAAGACGGAAGTTGAGTTCGGCCCCACAGCTCCTTCCCATCAATTGTCCGTATGTCTTCGACTGTTGTTCTCGCTATGTCTGCACGAGTCGCTTTGTTTTTCAAGAAGGAATCAAGTTCTCAGGCGTTATATATAAAAAAAATCAAATCAAAAATTGAAAAAACATCAGATCATAAATATAAAAAGATAAAAATAAGAGGTAAAGAAAACTGTTTGTCAGAAACGTAAGTTCGTAAAAAAGTGATTTTTCAAAATTTTAGTTCGTAATTGGGGGTTAAAATTCTGGTGTGTCAGAGTAGAAACTAATCACTAGTTCGTAAAACGAAGGTCTACTGTTTATACATTTCCCAGTGGTATCGCAATAAAATTCTAGGTCGAAAAAAAGAAAAAACTGCATTTCATGCAGTTATTTATAACAGCACTTTACTTGCAAAATTCCTTGTAAGGAAATTTAAGCAAGAATTTTTTGTTACAAATTATAAAATTTCCTTGAATCTTAGAGAAGATCTTGTCAAACTGCCCTTTCCCGCTATCTGAGTGGGCACGCGAGAGGAATCACCTTTCATCAGGGGCAAAGGACATTTCCAGACTGTCCTGTTTGTTCCGTCAATATGGCCTCTCCTGGACATATCTTAACCTGCCTGAATTTTATAAAAAGACAATGTCCTTCGGGACCCATCACATTTTTTAGATATTTTTGGTTTTATGAGGATTGTCTAGCCTAGCTGGACAACCTGCGATAAGTAACAACAACAAAATTCATATATTGTGGAACACGGATATTAAATTTATTCATTTAAGTTTAGGACTGGAACAGAATGGCTACTCTATATTTCGATGTTATTAAGGGATAGTAGATTATCTAACCCATTTTTGAAGGAGCCGTGTAACTGAAACTATTTAGTTAAACATAATTAAATACTCAATTTGGCAATAACTTCTTGTACCAGAAAGTTTCGATTTTATTATAATAACAGATTACATAATTAACAATCTGTTTTATGTTAAATTGAAAACTTTTTTATTCTGTAGGAAAATTTATAAATATATATATATATATATTAATTCAACGATTGACAATTTTTGTAATGTTAAAATAACAAGCAAAGTTTGCATTTATATTTCAAAGGTTAAACAAGAGAACATAACGTACATCAAAAATGAAAGATTACCGTCTTCTTGAAATGAAAAACGGGTGCTTTTTTAAGTATATCTAGGTTTTAAAAAACTACAGATGTACATCGGAAAAAACAGCAGTGAGGCTTCAATTCTGAGACTATAAAGTGAAAGAAAGTAGAGAAATTGTTGAAAAAATGAAGCAGTCGAAAATTAGAGAAAAGAAATTGACTAAATGATTTTGATAGATTTTGTTGTATGTTTGTGTTTCTATTTAGAATGATTTTGTGCAATCGTGGTTTTAGTGTTTAAGCATCAACCAGAAAGAAATGTATACTTTTTTTTTTACCTTGTATCATATTATTATTGATTATCGTGTCAAATAATTTTTATAATTGGGATTTTTTGTGGCTAATTATTTAATCTTATTTCGATTTTTAAGAATGTCCTTTTTCTGTGTTTTATTTTATTGTTATGCGAAAAGTAATTTCATGGCTGATGGTTCTTTAATATTCGTTTATATTTAATATCACGTGCAAGCATCATTAAAATATTATTTATAATTTTTTTTACAAAAACTAATTAATTCGAAGAAATATATTCTTTTAAAGTCGTAGTTTACGTCTGTTCTTTAAAGCTGTCGGTTTGATAAGCTCTGAGTAAAAATCGCCCTTTCTATCATTGTAAATAAATGTATAATAAGGATTATTTAACCGTTAGACTTATTTAAATTGTTAAGATTATTTTACTTTGAAAAAAAAATAATTTTTATTAATTTTGATTAAATAATCTAATTAATCCATAGCCGAATTAGAAAATGAACATTCCTTTTAACATATTTTAGTTTTTTTATTTTATTTAATTTTATAAATTAGTTAATACTTAGTAATTGAGAATAGAAAATATTTTTCTCAGTCTATTTTAATTAGAATAATTTTTAAAAAGTTCTATTTCACTTAAAAAATACTGTCTCTAATACAATCAAAACATATTGACTTAATATAAACATGATAATAAATTACCGATGCATAGTTTTAAACATGTTTTTAAAAATCTCATTGTCTAATACTTGAAAAAAAAATCAATTTTGCGTGTGAGCCATGACGTATGTAAATAGGGGACAATATTCCCTGTTAATAGATTTCTAATTTTTTGTTCGACTCCTTCATATTTTTTATTCCGACTAAGTATTACAAATGATTATTCATATGTATTTAAAACTCTTGAATAGTCATTTTTTTGTATGATATTAACATATCTTCAAATCAAATTTCATCAAAATCTGTGCTATAGTGATCAAAATAATTTGAAAAATTATTTTAATTTCGAATGCTAGTGTATTTCATCGTAGTAAGATTCCAAATATGAAGCAAACTGATTTGCCTTCAGTGACTTGTGCCTTCAAATTTTAAACTTTATGAACAATTTTTCATCCAATGCACTACTTATTTCTTCTAGGTCTTTGTTTGGAAAACCTGATGGACAGACAGTCAAAAGAATCGTAGATGATGATGATGATGAAGCACCACCTCAGAACGTATGTTTCATTTTCGTAGTTTAATATTTTCAATCTGTTTCATGTTTATAAATATTCATTCGTTTTCCCCCCCTTCCAGGTCTTGAGAAACGCCACTGAGAAACCTCTTCCTAAAAAACAGAAACTCATGGGTGCTAGCATAGGAATTTTATCTAATAAATCAAAAGGATTATTGGTGAAGAAGAAAACTGATTCTGTTGGGTCTAATAATACCGATCAATTAGCACAGACTTCTAAATTGGATGATTCTTCAAGTTCAAAGGACAAAAAAGAAGTCGATCCTCCTCCAAATGCTTTGAGTATCCTTGGATCGTATTCATCTAGTGATAGTGATTAATATTTGTATAATATTTACTTTTTTTAATTAAAAAAATCAAGAAATTTATTTTTACTAAATTAAAGTGAATTTTAAAAAATTGTGACTTGTACATTTTCTACAAATACATAACCATATGTAAATAGTGTGATATTCAATCCTTGATAATCAGTTATGTTTCAAAATATAAATATATGCATTTTTTGTTCAGATATGTTTTTTTTTTTCATTTTATAATTGTATACTAAAATATAAAATTATAAACTGTGTGAAAGAAAGGAATTATTATATTTTAATGCTATTTTTGTTATACACATTTTACAAATTCTGGGGTTGTTCAGAATAAGGGAAAAGCCTCACAGAAAAACGCAACATCCATGTATGATAGTATCAGGATGCATAACTATCATAACTATATTATAAATGCATAACTATCAGGGTTTTTTCATTTGTTTGTTTGTTTTGTATGAGATAGTTGCTTATAGTCTCAAAAGTGTCTGAGTGTTTCGCACATCATTGTTTGCTTAAATTCATTTTGGGCGAAGCTAAAATGAGACCTGTCAGTTATAAAGAGGGCGGATTTATGTATATATATATATATATATATGTGTGTGTGTGTGTGTGTGTGTGTGTGTGTGTGTGTGTGTGTGTGTGTGTGTGTGTGTGTGTGTGTGTGTGTGTGTGCGTGCGTGCGTGCGTGCGTGCGTGCGTGCGTGTGCTTTTTCTTTTCAGTGAAAGATCGAAATCAAATCATATGTCAACAATCACATAGTCTTTGAAACCTGTACCAACTGCTCTACCGAGCAGGCTTCTCCTAAACATAAAAAACAATGAACAAACTAAAGTATAATTTCACAACAAAGTTATTTTGTATTTTTTAAAATAGATTGTTTGCAATGTTTATTTTTACTTAATTTTACAAACACAAAATATTGATTAGCTTGATTACAAACAATGTGACAGAATTAAATACAGGAACTACTGTATAAAAGAAATATTTTTTCATTTTAAGGATATGTACTTGTTATTTATTTATGAAAGAATTGATAGTACTTACGAAAATATTCTGCAAAAAATGTTTTCTCGTATGACAATTAAGAATGGCAAACACAGCGGAAATAAACACGCAAAAAAATTAAATGAAAAAATGGATTTCAAATATGGCGTCCACGCATTGCGTAGAACTATTAATACATCTGCGCATGATTCTGCTTTCCTTCAATCTCAATGGTAAATGCTACAGCTACCGTCCAGCGACCACTCTATCAACTGCCGACGACGGTGTTGTACACAATATGCGGTAGAAAAAACAGTGCCCGTTTCATGTATAAGTTACTGGGCATGGACCACCGAGAAAATTCGGTATGAAGTGAGTTGCCAATAAAACCGGAGAATTGTCATTGTAATACCATTGAGCCTCTGCTACGAGGGTAAAGTCCTTCGGAAAGACAATTACGTTGCAGACATTAAAATAATTTACATTCGCCTCAGGCCTTCCATGGAATCAGTGCAAGAATGTTTAAGCACAAGCCTACAGAATAAAATTGTTCCTGGTCTGCGAACAGCTAAGTGCACTTCAAGCAAAATTCTTCTATCCTCTACATACCAGCTTTTCCGTTAATGACCTCAAAACCAGTTCACAGAAGAATGCGCCATTTTCGTATCTGTAGCCTCCTTGATGCACTGAGCTCGACCCATGTAACTTTTGGCTTAGAGCAGTGTTTCCCAAAATAAGGTGCGCGTACCCCCAGGGGTACAATAAGAGTTTGATGGGGGTACACCTGAGCGAAAGTCAACCCGCGAATGTTTGAAAATTAAACATAGGGAGAATACCCTAACATCATTCTGTTTACAAATGCAACATATGTATCCGGTCTTAACAGAAAAAGTTCTGAAATACATTTTATCTATTTCAACTTCATATTTATGCTTTTTCAGCATTTGTAGAGATTAAGTCGGAAAGAAAAAGCGAACAGACCATTGAACGTGGAATTGGTACTGAGATTCAACTTAACAAACAGGGAATACATTTATGAAGATCTGTCATCTCTTCACAAATAACTTCATCCTTGCAATATAATTTTTATTCATACTTTACTATAAATAATTTCATCTTATTTTGTGTATGTCACTAAAAATAATAAATAAATACATTTTTGATTATTATTAAAATAATTCCATTTTTTAACGAGGGATACTCGGCATTACGAAAATTATAGAAAGGATTCGCATACGTCAAAAAGTTTAGGAAAAACTGACATTTAGGGGATTTTTAAAATATCTCTTAAGTCGTAATAATTAACGAACTTAACTTAATCTTAAACAAAACATTTCAAATATTCATAACGTTTCCCAGAATACACAGTGGTTCAACTTAGGAACACGTCACCACACGATTGCATGCAAATAATGAAAATTTAATGTCGAAGATCGTTAATACTGTATAATCTTTAAAAAATGTATACTAAATGTATAATTCCTTATAAGAAAAGACTTCCAGTGGCTTACAAATTTCCGGTGGCAAAATCTGTAAGCCACCGGAAGTCGTTTGAATGACACAAAATTTCATAACTTTGAGTAATATTTTCGTCTAAAGGCAACCTTAAAATAGATTCATTTAATTTTGGTCACACCCTGTATATTTAAATGCCAAATGAACATTTTTATTAAAAATTAAATATAGTTAAAGTATTATAATTATATAAATCAATAAATGAATCCGCGTTTTGAATTACCTTTTGAGAAAAACTATTTTAAATGAGTTTAGAATTACTCCAAACTGCCTAAAATATCTATCGAAAAGATGAAAATTTAGAATTACCCAGTATTAAAGTATCATAACAGCTTCATGCTATCGATATTTAAGGTGATATTTTTCAAATTCTGCTGACTGATGATAATGGTTAACGTCTCTAACTACGAAGCAGTAGGTTCCGGGTTCGAACCTTGATGTGGGCATGGATGTCCTTTTCTCTCTGTGTTTGTCTGTCTTTATACCTTCACTTTCGTGGAGAAGGCAGGCCGCAAACTCGGTAGACAATCCGATTGAGACGCCATCTTATAGTAGACAAATGTGATCTCCTCGAAGTCTTAGTGTGACGTAGCTACGTTGTATATGCGTCATGGAATTTTAAACCAATGAGAACGCTGTCTCGCAGAAAGTTGCCAGATATTTCGAACCTGCTCGAAATCTAGAAACGTCTCGCGCTCCACCCCTTTTCTGACGTAATTAAGACCTTAATGACGTCATTTGGTCTGATGCGATTCTTGCGAGACGCTCTGAGCATCTCGCGAGACAAGTCTTATGCGATCATCTTCGAATTTGCGGACTGCCGACGATGGCATACCGACTGGGTGCCCCCACTCTATGAGATACCATCACAATACCCACCTTTAACGCTGAATAGGTATATCCCGAATTAAAACCGGGCATTAGAAATTTTTTTTTTTTTTTTGAAATTCTACTGAATGACATTGAAATGCTGTTTCTAAAATAATCACCATTTAGTAACATCTTTATCCTAAATGAATAACTTGTTTCAAATTAAAAAAGTTTTTTCATCAGCCAATCTCACTTTGGATGGTTCACTTGGTATACTCTCCGAGATAAAGTGCTCAATTTAACGTAAATTTTATTGGCACCATCTTCCTATTGAACCATTTCTTTTATTGTCGCAAGCTATTCTAACTGTTTCTAAATTAGTTTTCAAAAATCATATTTTGTTGTTCAAATTGTCAAAAATGAAGAAAATTTCTACTTGAAACTATAACAAATTAAGGAATTTGCAGCTCTAAATAATTTTCTGACTACTGTATCAGTGCTAAATTCTTATTATATTTTGGTAGTATAACGTTCACCCCCACAAAGTTATTAAAATATTTTCAGAGTGAAGAAAATCACAAAGTAACTTGAACCTGGTAGAATGCAGAATTGTATTTTCTGAAGCACTCGCGAGAAGAGCAAATGCAACTAAAAACGTTTGACAAGTTATAACATCAATTTTTTCATCTACATACCAACCAACTTTTGGAAAAGTGCTTCAATAAAACTGTCAAATGGGAGTTAAAATTACAAGTAGATTCTAATAATTTAATTCACACTTAAAGATTCATTAATTAAAATATCTTCGATTGTACTTAATTCATATAATGTAGAATGCTTTCATGAAACACTACCAATGAACATTAAAACTTATTACAATGAAATATTTTGCATGCTACAATAAAACTAAATCGCAATCATTTGAAATACACTACTGGCCATTAAAATTGCTACACCAAGAAGGAATGCAAATAACAGAACGATATTTATTGGACACATACATTATAGTGGAAAGAACAAGTGATCAGATTTACAGGAAATTAGGATGTATAGATCTTCAGAAATCAGTACCCAGAGCAGCTACCTCTGGCTGCAATAACAGCATTTATCCGCCTAGGCATGGAGTCAAACAAAGATTGTATGGCATGTACGGGGATCTCAGTCCATGCAGCTTCAACACTATGCCACAGTTCATCGACAGTAGTGGATGGTGAGTGATGGCGTGCCAATCGCTCGGCAACCATTGACCACACGTTCTTAATTGATAGCAGATCAAGAGAACGTGCTGGCCAGGGTAACAGTCGAACCTGTTCTGTATCAAGGAAGTTCAGAACAGTACGGGCAACATGCTGTCGTGCATTATCCTGTTGAAACAAAGCATTCGGGAGGCCTCGAAGATAGGGCAGAGCCACGGGCCTTAACACATCGGAAATGTAACGGTTGCTGTTCAAAGTGCCGGTAATGCGAACAAGAGGTAATCGAGACGTGTATCCAATGGCACCCCATACCATCACTCCAGCGGATGGGCCAGTATGGTGATGTTCAATGCAAGCTGGCAATCCTCGTTCTTCACGATGCCTCCAAACACGGATGCGGCCATCATGGTCTTGTATACAGAACCGAGATTCATCTGTAAAGATGACGTGATGCCATTCCCGCGTCCAGGTTCGTCGCTGATCACACCATTGAAGGCGCTCCTGTCTGTGACGCAGCGTCAATGGTAGCCGAAGCCATGGTCGCCGTGCAGACAATCCATGTTGTTGCATTGTTGCGCTGAGATCCTGCATGACGTTCCGTATGATTGTCCTGAACCCATCGATTCCATATTCTGCTAACAGTCATGGGTTCTCGACCGATGCGAGCAGCAATATTGCGGTACGATAAACCGCAGTCCCGGTAGGCTATAATCCTTCCTCGATCAAAGTCAGACACGTGCTGATAGGCATTTCTTCTTCTTACACGAGGCATTACAACAACTTTCTTTTCCGAAAACAACGTTGAAACGGAAATTGAGTATGAGAAAACTGCTGTCAAATCTTTGGTTTTATACACATTATACCCTCGGCAGCCGTAAGTCTGTTTCCGCGTCAACAATTACAACTAATTTAAAATAAATAGAAATATTAAACTTAATTATTTTTTTAATTTTTTTCCTTTCTAATTTTACGTTCAATATTTGGGTTTTAAAGGGCTCACATTTAAGTCGAGATTCATTTTCAGTCATCAACGATTTAAGAATTCAAAAAATTTTCGAACTCTGAAAAAAATATTTAACTTCATTTTTTTTAAATTTTATTTCCCATATTTAAAATTTTTCTTTCCAAATTTTGTTTTTTTATTTCTTAATATTTGGGTTTAAAAGGGGTTCGCATTTCGTTTGTGCTTTATTTTTAAGGAAGCCAGTGGCAGTGGGAATGAGCAACATGCCTACTTTTTGAAAATATTCGATCGAATTTTTTCTCTCTGATTTCTTCTCGTTTCTCACGGTCTCTGGATTTCAATATAAAGCGAGTTCTAAGTCTTCAATCGAAGGATCTTAGCTTTACTTTATTCACGGACGGTCGGAACCTGGACAAGCTGATATTTTCGTTAATTCACTGACGGATGGAAAGGCAAGACCCTCTCACTTTATTCAAGCTGACCTATAATAAAGTAGGTGGGAGATGACAATTTTCAACATCAGTCATGACCTTTCCAATTGAAAGCAATTAAAGAAGAATCACAAGCAAGCACTTTAACACATTACAAGAGAAAATCAAAGGCCATTCTGTTGATAAAGCCCATCTGAAAATATTAGACACAATTTTTCCCAAGTTTTGCGAGCATTTTTTGTATTCTGTTGTTATTGTTATTACATATTGCAATGTGTGTCCATTTTTATAACCCATTTTTAATAAAATATAATTTGAAACATGAAATAAAATTTTTATTTAATCCAATTTTTGAGGGCCTCGAGGAAACGGACTGACTGCTGGACGAAATGAAAGTGAGCGTATTCGCATCTCCTTTTAAGCCCAAAATAAAAAATATGAAAGATAAAGTACGAAATATATATCTTCTTTTCTGAACAAAGCTGTCCAATGAGAAGGAGCCTCTGGTCTCAATCAGAGGGACCACGGGTTTCAGCTGACAATCTTGCAATGATTTCCAAGAAAGTGATAACTCTTCCCATGATTTGCAATTGTTTTCTGTTTGCTAATTTCATGTTACACGATTAAAAAAAAAAAACTCGTTCACACAGGTTTTGAATTGGAAAATGTCAAGTGAATTTATTTCATTCTTTTCAACCATCCATTTTTCGATGTGGACAAAGTTTAAAAGGGTACTGGTACACATATTTTCGACCGACTGTAATTCCTTGACAATTGATAACATTTTTGGTCGTTTAACGAAAGATAAAGTTTGCGATTTTTTCTTCTTTTTTTACTTTTGAAGGTTGTCTTTTTTCAAAATGAACATTAAAAAAAAAAGCCAAATAATTTCATCTAAAAGTCAAAACACTTATATGTTTGGATGTACAACTTATACAAGGGTCACTCTGAAATTTTTGAGATACAACTAGGTTTTTAAAGTTATACTTACAAAATTTTAGGTGTGTTCAAAGTAGTCTCCTCCAGCATCAATGCACTTTTGTAGACGAATTTTCCACAGATTAAATGCCTCAAGCCATTCATTTCTTCGAATAGATGAAAAAAATGCATTTATACCAACATCAATCATCAATCTCTTCTTCTGAAGAAAACGTCGTCGAAGTAAGTTCTTTTTTAGATTAAAAAATAACCAAAAGTTGCACACAGCTAGATCAGGTGAATACGGCGGATGTTCGATCACTTTAATTTGTTTTTGTTTAAGAAACTCAACTGTTAATCCGGCTGTATGTGAAGATGCATTGTCATGGTGAAGCACGAGTCCCCTAACTTTCAGTTCTTGTAGAATTTCTGGAAGACATTGAGTGGTGTACCAGTTTGCTGTTACTGTCTTCTGTCCTTCCAACTGGATGGCTTTGACCAATCCCGTGTTTCTGAAGAAAACGACGTACATCACTTTTTTCAGTGCGCGTTGTTGTTTCACCATTGTCGGCGTGGGATCATTTTCAAAGACCCATACTTTGCTTTCTTGACGTGTTGGAACGTTAGAAAACGGTATGCACGTTTCATCACCTGTTACAATTTTAGAAATGATGCGGTGGCCACCATCATTCAGCATATTAAGAGTTTCTGACACGCTCCTCTTTTTAATGCTCAGTTAGATTATGGGGAACCCAACGGCAAACTACTTTTTTCATATGTAATTCTTCATGAATGATTTTGTGTATGGCTGCGGATCCAATGTTAAGTTCCTTCTGAATCATTTGATAGGTACAGCGATTATCATCCATTAACATTTTTCGTATGGCAGACACATTATCCGGGATGACTGCCGACGGCGGCCTTCCTGTGTGTTCTTCATCCTGAAGAAAATTGCGACCTCTTCTAAATTCTCTAAACCATCTGAATACAGTAGCACGAGTTGGAGATTCATTACCCAATGCTAATTGCAACCGTTAAACACATTCTTCTTGATTGAATCCTGCTTTGAAATCGTAGAAAATCCTAGCGCGAAAATGTTCTCGTGTCAACTCCATTTTCTATTCTGTTTAAAATTTAATCCAAACTAAACAAGTTGAAGTAAGTCAGTAAAAAATCATCTTCTGTGTTAAAATACTTTGAACTTTAAAATTAAACCGTTATTTTTATTTTGTAAATTCTCATCTGCGCGTATCTCAAAAATTTCAGAGTAACCCTCGTACAAGTGTTCTATGATAAAAACTAAAGTGTGTATAGAACATTAACGAATAAGAGAAGAAAAACAACCAAAATATTTACATATTCTCTAAATGAATTGAAAAAGAATTGCTTATCAATCAAAAACTAATAAATTAAGTAATAAATTAATTATAAGTAACTTAGGCAAGAATATATATTTGAGAATACACTTTAAACTGTAGATTTCACTAGAATAAATCTCTTTATGTATAACAAACATAAAATAATCTGTAAGCAAAGACTACTTTAGGTTTTCCATTTTAAAAAATATTAGTCCTCTCCATTGCAAAAAAAAAAAAAAAAAAAAAAAAGTTTCTGATTTTTTTAAGATTAAATTCATTAAAATTATTTCAGGATTCAGATACTAAAATTATCAGGAATCTTAATACCTACAATTATCAGATATATAATGTGATATTTTTTATAAAATTACTAATAAATTACTCAGGGATAATTATATATTAGACTTTGAAGTTTTCATCATAAAAAATATCTCAATTTTAAATTAATTTTAAGAGTTTTTTTAACAATAAAACAAAGCAAATAATAAAAATCTTAAGACATGTTGATATTTAAAAATCTTAAATAATTAAATTTTCCTTTGTAAAAATAAAATATTTGTTATATGCATCTCATTAAAAATGAGCTCTGTGCTAAAAATTTAAAATTTCCACAAACTGAATTCACGTTGCATAACCAAACAGATGAAAAATTATACAGCTTTTTAATATCTTCTGTATATTTTACATATAGAACTTTACATATTAAAAACATTTATGATTGCAGGAAGAATTTTTTTAAAATTTTATATCTGAAGCAAGCTTTCTGATAAATGTTCTGCATGCATGTCTAATCAACAGTGAATTGGACTGAATCAAGAACCTTCCAACTCAAAGAAGTTTTACAAGGGTGAGAAAAAATCTCTAACATAGTCAATTCATAAGTCTTAAATATTCAGAATTTCTTTCTGATGCAGTTTTAACCACACCTAGCATTTAATTAAAAGATCCTAATTCATTAAATAACTGGTACCAGTTCAGAATAAATTATTTAAAGTTTAACACATAGTAAGAAATAAATAAACAAAGAATATAGTAAACATTTCGTATAATGCATAAAAACTGGCTAATGCATATGAAACTTGCGATTCAATTGATACAGTGATGTTTGATGATATAAAAAATGTTGTAATTCAAATTAGCGCATCATATGATTAGGCAAACATTTAATTATATAAATGTAATTTGGTAGAAAAAAATTCATTTATGAATTTATTGTAAGCAAATTTAGCATAACCAAAATATAGCTACATATTTTAATTTCCTGCTTTTAAACACTTTTCAGAGAACAAAGACTGTCTCTCAAGGTGTGAATGAAGAAAGAAAGAATTTTCCATTCATATTTAAATTTTTTAAGGATTGAGAAGAAAAAAAGGAATTTTGTATATATAATGAAAGTAATTTAAGAGATAAATAGTGAATATAAACTTTTTTGTATATTTAAATATATAAAATGTTTTATTCATTAAATATTATGCTAAATATGTATACATAAGTATAAAAATATTTATATATTTTTTTCTTTCTTTGTTTTTATATATTTTATCATTATTTTGTTACAGAAATGAAAAGAGAGAGCATATTAATTTTAATAATTCTGTAGTTAATGCCAAGGTTTTCCTGTCAAGCAGTTTTGCTTTTGTTTCCAGGACCCATCCCCGATTTCAGAGTTAACTACAGCCATCTACAACGGCCTGCCAATCACAGTAGTTAAAATGAATGGTGCCGAGTTCCGATCCTTGACCGAAGGAGAATAAGATTATACCTCTAGTATTTTATGCTCCCATCAATAGTTTCTCAAGCTTGTGCCTTCATTACCCCCATAGAAAACGGGGTGAGAATGTGCATTCTCCGACATTTCTTCCTAACAGATGTTTAAAAGGAGAGCTAATTTCTGTTTTTCACCAAGGTTAAGAAAAATCTTCACTATGTCATAGAACTTTAAAAATATTTTCTTTTTCAACTTTGTGGAGAATAACAGCAATGCGTAAAATATTCCATGCTATCAGTAAAAGCGTAAAACCTAGTGATTTTACATAAGAGTTGGCAGGTCTGAATCTGTAACACCAATTCTACAGATTCATACTGATAATAACAAGAAAATCAAAAAATAAATTAATAAAGAGAGTAATCTATTTTTCTTCATTTTATAATTATTTTTCTGTTGATTCATTACAATTGGATTTATTTTTTTCATATATTATATAAATGCTCATTTTAATGGATTAATTTATAATGAATTTAAATTATATAAACAATCCTATGAAGCAAACATTTCCTAAATAGTTTTGATGACATAGTTTAAGTTCAGGCTTCATGCTTGGATATATCAAATATAATAAAATATTTTACCAAAGATTTTTTAGGTGTTTGTTTTTAAGTGAATAATTTTCTCTATGGTTAGTAAAATAAAGCAAGAAGAAAAACTGATACATACAAAAATAATCTTAAAATATTTATAAAAAAAGAATTTATTTTTTAATGCAAATGGTTTAAATATTCGTGTTAATGTCTTATTCCTCATAATCTAAGCACAGGCTAGACCAACAAGCATCATAAGCAAGAAGATATAAAAATCCTATCAAAACCTATGCAGGACAATACAACATGTGGAGAGAACTGCATGAAGTTGCTTGAATATTCATTGATATCATTAATGAAAAAAGGTGAAACAGCTTATGTAGATGATGGATTCAAAGGACTAAAAGGCAGAAGTCTGAATCGGCTCCTTTTTAAAATTTAAATAACATTAAAATATACATACTGTTACACACAATGGAATAAAAAATAAATTACACTTTGATGAATATTTTGAAAGAATCATTAAGTCTGGCTGCCAACAATGTTTAATAAATAGAATTCAGCAAAATATATTTCATTTGTTCTGTGTGAATTTATCAAATCTCTTCTCTAGTACACTTGTAAATTAAAAATACTAATATATATATATATATATATATATATATATATATATATATATATATATATATATATATATATATATATATATATAATACTTGTAAATACACATACTACATATTATTTCAAAGTTAGACCAATAATTGAAATGAATAATGCAACATAAAGGTTTAAAATTGTTGACTTATAAAATAAGGCATTTTTTCTTCACTTCATATACATTATATATTTATTTTATTAATTGGATAACAAGAGCACACTAAAAGTCTTTTTAGTTTAGTAAGTAGAAATTAATGTGTGGAAAAAGTACTGATTAAACCATGCAGTGACTTTCATAAATGAGAATTAGTACTCGGAAAACCACATGTTGAAATATATAAGCAAAATTGGTATTAACTTTTTATAAATGAAATTACACACTGATTTTAGTCATGAAAAGTATATTTAGAATTGAAATTTTTTTAATTTATTGTAATGTGAATACATTCCCACTCTATATTGTTTATTTATTTTTGACAATGATTTTTTTTGTCATATTTAAATTATGTGTCAAGATATAACTTCAAATCTTATTTCATTGGGCAAATAGGAAGTAAAATATATAATTAAATGTAATAGGATGAATGTCGAAATTTATTTCAAATAATAAAAAGGATATTATTATAAAATGGATCATCTTGAGCCAAGTTAACAGAAAAATCGCAATTTATTCAGAAGTAATCAATTACTAAATAAACAACAGTATCTACATTGCATATGCACCAACTATTGATTGGTGACTAGTGGACATTGTCATATTTTTCTTTTGTTAAATCTCTATAGGTTCAAAAGTTTTTAAATTTTTTATGGACAATTGTTTAAAACAAAGTGTTTTCATTTTTTCTTTTCAGGCACAGATCTCAGGCATACAAAAACATACATCTTTTCCAATTCCATCAGAAATATTATATAATGCAAGATATAAATCATTAATAATTTCGTCTTTAGTGATTTTTTTCTTTTTGTGAATGCTAGCAAGCTCGATCCACTTAGGCACCATTAGATAGTCACTGTAGTGAATTACTATGTTGGCAGGAATTCCTAGAACAGGCCCACCTTCGATGCCCATCAAAGTTAGAGATTGCTACACAGTCCTAGGCGCACTGTCTTTTAATATGGTGCACTGTAACTAAACTCCCAGAGCTTTTGGCAACGTACTTCCACAAAATCCTTCAAAATGGAATCTAAAATAAAAATTTCAAAAAGGTTAAATGTTTGGGTGTTCTTCAAGTTGCAGAAGTTTAATAAATAATCATAAATAATATATAATAATTATTCACAAAATATACTTTCATTATATTTCTATTTTTTTCATTATTATATGAATTATATGGTTCAAGCATCAACATGAATCACAAAACTATTTTAGTTAAGATAAAAATTACTATACTTGATATTTTAATTTAATTGAAATATTTGCCTTATTGTGTTAAATTTATATAAATACTAATAAAAAAAATGTTTAAATGTGTAATGATTCTATAATTTTATATTATATACAACATACATAATAGCTATATATGCACATATATAGAATTTCTTGTATCATACTTACAAATAAATTAACATTTTATAATTTATTTTGTTTTATATTTTTAATTAATAACATTAACACATAATATTATATAAAACCCCAAATAAAGTTATTCTCTAAATAACTGTAAAAATTAACATTTTAAAGTTTACAAAACTTATATTTTCAATAAATTCAATTGGAATCAGTGAAATTTATGACTGAAATTTCAAATTTTTTTCAACATATTTTTAATTATTGTAGTTTGCTCATCAGTCGTTTTTTTGCACATGTGGGGTCAATTAGACAGGGACCAATGGTTTACAGTGGATTCTGGACAACTACAAACACTCAAGCCCTAGGAGGGATTTGAACCCATGAACTTCATTCATTGTACAGAACACATATACAATATCACTGAAAGTATGTTGATCAATAATTTAGCAATGTGCTGCACTTTTTTTAATACTATTTTTGATATTCGAAATAAATTAAGATTATTAAACTAACCAATTTTTCGTAGTCTCTTCTTGTAAAATGATAATGAATGCTTTTACATATATACATATTATAAATGTTTACTAATGTATGAAATTCTAAAACTTGATAAATGAGTTAAATCTGCTAAATAAAGTGATTGAATAAGCCAAATATTATTTTCAATAAAATTGCCAAAATGATATAGTTTCCAAAAGTTAAACTATAATTCTACAATGAAACACATTTGTATAATCCCTTTAATGAATATTTATTTATGAACAATTATAATTTCATTGCTTCAATATATTAAGACTTATTAAAAATAAGTTAATTATTAAAATTCACATTATTTTATCTTGTGTGATGTTTCCATAAATATTTCTTTATTATCTACATTCAGTGTAATTAAAAAAATTTTTTTACCTTCTTCCTATAATTTAATGATTAGAACTAAAAAACCATTCATATTTATAATCACTTTTCTATTACTTACTGAATTTTTCATTATCATCAACAGACACACTACTTATGTAGAATTTTCTCAAAAAATGTTTATATTATTCTGTACATTTCACATAAATTGAGACAATTTTTTGTACATGTATTTTACTATTCATGCTTATAGTACATTCAAGATAACAAATACTCTTCCCCCTCACATCTTTAAAACAATTGTCTTTCTTTGTATTCTACATTATACAGCCATTTTTCTTTTGTTTTATTTATTTTTATTGTAAAATGCAATTATTGTTGACTATAACAGTCAAACCATAGAACTGTTGTTGTTGTTGCTTATCCCCGACTAGCATGACAGTACCATCACACCAGCCCCATTAATCCAAAAATAGTCAGTCTCTCAAGCACCACCTCCAATCTCAAATCCACGTCCTAAGGTTTATTGTCTCACACCCAATAAACCATAGAACTAAATATAGCATAATGCCCATTCAATAATCATCATAATGGAAAGAAAAAAAAATTGCAGATATTTGCATTGTGTAAAAAGGCTTACATTTTTAGAAATTATTAAAAAATAGTGCAAATATTTTATTTAGATTTTATAAATTAAATAATTATCATTTAACAACAAAACTTGTTTAAATGCCAAAGTTTATTGCTGATGAAATCTGCATAGCAATCATTTCGATGATCAATTGTGGGGGTATAATGGAATAGTACTCTAAATACAAAAATATGTGTCACTATGATTTTGATTGTAATGATTATATTCTCTTAATATAAAAACTAAATTATAAGAAATAGAGAAAATTCAACATATTGAATACATACTTATTAGTTTCAGAATCAAAACATTTAAGTAAATAGATGATATAATCAATAGATGATGGATAAATTATTTAAGGGTAGTAACTAAATAGCTGAAATCATTGATATATAATTACATTAACAGTTTTGATAAATTTGAGAGATCACAGAAATATATGTATTATGAGAAATATAATAATTACAAGTTCCTAACTAGATTTGAGAAAAAAATCACTATGCCAATAGTTATGATTAAATGCTATAAAAAGCTAACACCAAAAGCTATACTTAAAGAATGTAATGACAGTCACTAAATATCATAACATTTTGACAGTTGGATAAATTAAAAAATAATAAGGTGAAAATTAAAAAATATATCAATTATATGCAAATAAAAACATAATTGTTTGTCATTAATATAAAATTTTATCAGAACAAGTTTCACATTATAACAAGCTTTGTTTTGTTATCTGCATATATAGAGTGACCGGAAAAATAAAAAACTTTTAACATCTTTTTACTCTAGTAATAATAAACAAATTTCAATTTAAGTTAATCTTTATAATAGATTGATTCCTAAATAGCAAAATAACTTTTTAGAACAATGAAATTTACATTTTATTTAATTTAATATCCTTTATTTATTATGACTGCATGCACTTTTTTTACTCATTTGCATTAAATTTAAATATATTTGGTTTACCTACCACTAATATTAGCTAAATCATTTTAGTTAGAAGTTTCAATCCAAATTTAAAAAATGTGAACAAACAAAACTAATAACTTAAGATAAATATCAATTAAAGAGAATGCTGAGCAGTATTAAATAGTAGTAAATTTATAATTGTGAAATAGTAACATAATATGTAGAAATTATTAATGATCCTAATCAATTTTAAAAATCTGTATACATAATAATTTCTTACAAACTGTATGACTTAAAATATCAAATATTGTTATAAAGGTAAATCGTTAGATGAGAAATTTTAATTTGTCATGTAATTGAATTTTGTCATATAACTGAATTATCAATTAGATGACAAAATTCCAATTGAAATAATTATCATAATTCATTTTATAAATTGGTCGCATTGTATTCATTCATGAATTTCAGATTTAAAGTGTAACAGTTAAAACTACAGATAATAAAGGTTTGAGGAAGAAAAAATATTTTATATCAATTGTGATAATTCATGAATTGCATGTAAATAAATTAATTTCAAGCGTAAGTTAGACTAAAGGTTGAAAAAGTATTTTTGCATCTGCTGAAGCTGCCTTTGTATTTAATGGTTGTGAAACTATTACTAATTCCAATGATAAAAGCTATGTAATGCTTCAAAATTAAAAAATAATAATAATAACAGGACTTTTTTATCTACGATTTCTAATCTTTAAATTGCAAATAAGAAATAAATAACTTTTAACTTAACCTTTTTAAAAAATCAATTTATTTCAATCACTCACACTTTGGAAAATATATGTCAACATCATGATTTTTTTAAATCCCTTCTATTAAATTATATTTTGTACAATTACATAATACAGGGTTCATATAAATTTCCAAGAATTAAATTCTAGGAGTCAATCAAAAATTTTCAGGAGGAATCCAAATTCATTTTAAATAATTTTTTATTTTATTTTAGAAATTGTTCTTAATTAAATATGCATAAAATTATATATACGCAACCTTTTTCAATTATACTTGTAAATAATAGAAATAAATTATTGCGAAAACTAACGAGAATATTTTTTTATTTAAGTTAAAATTATATTTAATGATAACTTCAAAAGCTTTCAATGAATTTACAGCTATAAGAAAAATTTTCATTTAAATAATCAATATTCTTTATAAGAAATAAAGTGTAAAAATATTAATTATTTTAGAGTTTTTAAACATCTTCATTAGACTTCTATCGATTATTTCATTGAGTATTTCAAAAAATGAGCATAACACTCTCTACATATAAATATACTTATTCGAAACAAAATAAATACAACTATTAGAAAAAGTTTCCAAGATGCGACATTTTCCACCAATTTATTTAATAAAAACAAATTCTAAATTTTTCTTCTGGAGACTGTACACAATTTCACATCCATATATACTTTAATATTTCTTTAATCATTTAATAAATTTTCACATTTCTTGGTTATTTATACAAATACAATACTGCTGTAAAAAAATGCTGCTATTCCATCTGTAAAGCTTTCGGTTTTAATTTAATACTGAGTAATAATTGTTGCTACTCTGAAGCTCCACAGCATTTCCTATTGTAGATTTTAAAAGTTCACACATGTCACCTTCTAAACGCTTCATTTTATTTTCAGTTCATTAATTTTTTCAAGTACTTTTGACATTCCTTCAGTTACAGGTAGATTTTTTGTTTTTTTAATGCATCTAAATATAATTTATATTTTTGTCTAGCACCAGCAGCAAAACTAAGGCAGTCATTGTTAAAGTGTTGACACCTCCAATGTTTTGGACATGATCAACACTTAGCCACAATTGATTGATTATGACCCACATTCAGATGACTCAGCGAGAGCAATAGAAAGAATTACTTTGCTTTTAAACATGACAATTGTCTCTATTTGAGTGTAAACTAAAATAAAAAATAAGTATTTTATTTTTAATAGGATCAAATTTCTCATAAATACTATCTTGAAATCTTACAGTCAGTTGTAATGATAAGAACTCTTCTACAAAATTACAAAATTCTTTTATTCTGAGTCACCCAATGCAATTTTCACCAAGACATCGAAAGTATATTTTAACTCAAAAATTTTATATTTAAATATTAATATTCAGTGAATTTTATACAATATAAAAGAAGCAAATAGAAAAAAATCAATTAAAAGGCCTTCTGATTGCACCATATGATGATCTTAATAGTGATTAATTCACTAACATAAATCTCAATACTACTTCTGGTCCAGACTGAACTGGATTATCATGAAGTCAATGTGGGTGAACCAGATCATTATTTTAGTCAATAGTTATAAATACAACAACTTAATATTGATGGTACCACCATCTAGTGGAAACATTAAGAGCTAATATTCCATTAGGTTTTTCCAACAAAATTTATCATCAAAAATTTTAAAACACTAAAAAAACTTTAAAAAATTATAATATTTTCCAACAAAAAATAAGCATATCAAGATAAGTAAAAATGCCGAGAGTAATTCTAAATTTTCAAAGAGTGAAGTCAAACATCCAGGATTTTCAAGAACCCTTAAAAAAAATTTTCGAATTCCAGGAGTTTCTAGGAATTGTAATAACACTGCCAATAGGTTTTAAGATAATTTAATATAAATGACTTGAGATTTAAGAAAAATATTTGAATTTTTACTTTCATATCAAAAAGGAAGTGATTTTGCTGTTTCAGGACTTTTGTTTATGATAGAATGCCTTTTATGTTTGAAACAGGAGAGAAAATTTTGTTAATGGTTCTCATAAGATAGCTAACAGAATAGAAAATAACTAACCCATTATTTTTAAAAAATCTTCAAAAATGAAAGGCTAGAAACAATCATAAAATATTTTGACAATGATACAATGAAATTTTCTAAATAAAATAAAAATATCTTAATTTCAGCATTTACTGTAAACAAAATATTGCAACATGTAATGAAATTAAGAAAGATTTATTTTCACTCTATTTTTTACTAAATTCATTAATAAACTTATATTATAAAATTATTTCATTACTTTTTTAGAAAAACTTTGTTATGCAATTTATTTAAATAAACATAGCAAAAACAAAATCAAGAATTTTACGGGAAAAAACAATATTCATATATCCTGCCTCAAATTTATTGATAATTTCACACTCACCCAAAATTTTCAGTTCCAGGCGTTGATTCAATATTAAATTCTGCAACTGGTACACCCCGATCAGCTACACCAGGAGCAAACATTGCAGCAGGATACACAACCGATGAGGTGCCAATCTATCATTATTACAAAACTTATAACTCATGTTGAATTTTAGTTTCATGTTTAATAACAATAAAAAATATTTAATTCTATAAAGAAAATTCAATTAATCAAAAGAAAAATTTTCTTAAATTTTTCATAAGAATAATTTGCAGAACTTTTTATTCATAATTACGGCATTAATTAATAAGCATTTCATTAATTAATGTTCCAACAAAAAATAAGCATATCAAGTTATATGATTATTACAAGTTATATGAAATAAGCATATAAGTTATAATGATTTTGATAACATCTTTCTCAAATTAGGCAGAAATTGTAAGTGAAAAACTCATCCACATTCATAACTAATACATTCACTTAATAGAGCAATATTAAAATGACTAATTTCTCAAACAAAAAATTATCAAATGATCTCAAGAGTGCTTATCATGATTGATAATTTTATAAAATTTCTTAGCATAGCTTGATTTATTTTTAGTTGATTCAAATCGATCATTAGTCACACATTTTGGATCATTTAAGATACTTTCAGATTTTTTACTTCAAAATGGATAGTCTAGTAGCAGACAGCTTTTGTAAGGTCCTTTTGTGAACACTCATTTAATGTCTTTTAAGAGGATGTTTCATAAAAATAAAACATCTTCATATGTTGCAAAGAGGAAGCCTTGAAAACTCAAATGCTCACATAAAAGATTGTCATGCAGAAACCAGAAGCATAATACCTCTTTCTAAGTACTATCTGAGTACTTAAAAAGGGGTATTGAGAGAGAGGATGAGATCGAACCTGAGATCCTCCAATTTGAAAAACGAAATAGATCATGGTGAGCACTAGATATTTCATAAGATCTAAAATAACTTCTAATCCATTGTACATATAGAAATAAATCTGGTTTTACATTTGTTACTGACATGAAATTTTATTCATATCATAGATTTAATAGAAGTTAATGCCGCAGTAATAAAATGTCTCAGGTAATTCTGAATGTATTTATTAATTACTGATAGCTTTATTAACTTACCTTATGTTGCTTTTTAATTAGCAATTTTTTAATAATATAATGAGAAAATCTTATTCAATACTCTTGCATAAATGAAATAACCACTTATTGGGATATTGAAATTCTGAACCACTCATATGTTATAGTTCTACATATGGATATACCCTATTAGTGGCCTTCATCTATAAAATGTCATTTTAACATGCATTTTTATATGTCAGATTTTTCATCATCTTATACATAAAAATGCTTTCAGGCTAGGTTTTGAACCAAAATGCAAGTAAATGCAAATTAGTTATTTGAGGAACTGTTCAAACTTGTGTTTAGATTATTCACTAAAAAGATTCTTTTAAAAACAGATTCTTAATGCTTATTTGTCTTATTATTGTTAAAAAGTTATTTCTTGAAATAGATAAAAAATAAAACAAGTTTTGTTATTAATTCTATTAGACAAATTTTAATATGACTTCTTTCTCCTCTTGGAAATGTTTCAAGAGTATAAAAATATTTTTAAATCTAACTTTGACATAGTTCAGTATTTTCATCTGATATTCCATTTTTATTCAAAAATAACAATAGTATACAATAGTATAAAAGTACTATATACAAAAAATATAGTAGGGAATGAAGCTTTTTTAATATTTAAACAATTTATTACAAAATGATATATATAAAGCGCAACAACATATATTTTATCTAAAATAAATGCAAAAAAGATATATATATATATATATATATATATAAGAGAACCCAATTAATTTCATCATCACTATTAAGTATCATATAAAGTTTTTTTAATTTGATGATTTGCCTAAGTATTTCTCATTCAATTAAGAATAAACTAATTACTTACAACTAAGCACAAATCACACTGATCTAATTCATGCTGAGCTGCAGACAAGACATCTGGATCTAAGGATTCTCCAAACCAAACAACATGAGGTCTAAGTAGGCCAGCACATTTCTTGCATCTTTAGAAAGAAATTAAAAGTTGCAATACTCAAAAATATGATTCTTTTTTTTATACAATGTTTCAGTTTTTTTTTATTATTATTTTCTGTTTTTAAAATTTGATACATTTCAACAATGAATTTATACTACTTTGAATTTTCCATATATTATATTATATACTATATTACCAGCTTTACTTTTGTTTGAAATTTTAAAGGCTTCTCATTAATATTTTTAATAGTCAATAAAAATCTCATTTTATGAAAATCATTTAAACCAGAAATTTTTGTTCAATGTCTTGACCAAACAAAAAGTAAGAAAAATCATAACAATGTCATATACCATGCATTTGTTACCTATACACAGGGTTCACACAGATTTCCAAGAATCAAATTCAAGTCAAATCAAAAATTTTCAGGAGGCATTCATGTTCAATAAGATTTTATTTTAAAAACTGTTCTTACCTAAATATATATATATATATATATATATATATATATATATATATATATATATACACACACACACATTTTTAGTTATATTTATAAGTAACAGAAATAAATTATTGTAAAAATTAATGAGACTGTTTTTTTTATTTAAGAAAGAATAATACTTAACAATTACTTTAAAAGCCTTCAATAAATTTACAGCTATAACAGAAAATATTTTACTTAAATAATCAATATTCTTTACATTACTGAATCATACAGTGTATAAAATTATGGGTGATTTTACAGTCTTTTTTTCAGCAAGCATATTAAATAATTTATTTCAGCCTTTATTCCTTTGATAAGCAAATTCATCCTTTTTCGCTCAAGTATTTATGCAACTTTCATCAAGGAAGATATGAAAAGTATATTTTCCTCAAAAATATTTAATTTAAATATTAATATTCAGTGAATTTTATACAATATAAAAAATAAATAAATAAAAAACAGAAAAAATAGAGAAAGAACCAATTAAAATCATCCTCTTTATTGCACCATATGACGATCTTATTGGTGATCAATTCACTAACATAAATCTAAATACTACAGCTGGTCCTGACTGAACTGGATCATCATGAAATTATTGTGGCTGAAGTAGATCTTAAAGATTTTAGTCAGCAGTTATGAATACAATCTTATATCGATTATGTCGCCATCTACAGGTAACATCAAGAGCTAATACTCAATTTAGTTTTGGAACACAATTTCATTAAAAATTTAAAACAAAAAACTAAAAAAATTATAAAATTTTCAAACAAAAAGTAATTGCATCAAGGTAGTAAGAGGAATCTAGCATAAGTGATATGTAAAGCAAATTTCATTGTCTTAGGCGTAGCTATTTTATTATATTTGAAACAAAGCAATACTAAGTGAGCAATCATAACATATAAGAAATTCCTATATTTATATTCAAAATATAAATTCAATTTAATGATGACTAGTTTACAAATTTTTAATTGACAAATAAAATTAATACTTTTTTCTGGTAAGCTTTATAGACTACAAAAATAGCAAATTAAAAAATAAACATAAAAAATACTCAATTAATAAAAAAATACATTCAAATTTGAAACTAAAATATTTTGTTATTTAATATAATATGCTTCAATTGAATGTTACACAAATGAAATTCATACCGTGGTAATTCTTGTTCAGGAATTCTAGCATCTACAGTATCTTCATCAGGAGCTCTGTTATATTACAAATTAAGGAATTAATTTTGCATTAAAAATAATGACAGAAATTGAATCATAAATTGAAAACAGTAATATACATTTAATTCACAATTTTGATTTTCAATGAGTAAATTTAGAAATTTTCCTTAAACAATAACCTCTTCTTGCTTTATCCAGAATGCAAGTAACATAATCATGTAAGAGTTAATATAACTTATTCAACTTTCAAATAATATATTAAATACGCATAGTTTCTTTGAAAACAAAAATGGACAAAATTATTAATAGAATTACATACATTAATTACATTTAGTATAATGCTGAAATGATAATGAACTTTAATGATAAAACAAACTAAAGAGAAAGTGGGGGAAAATACATTCTTGAAATGATAACTTAGTCCATTAATTTGGAAGCATTTTCAAAATCTTTATTCACCCAAATTTGAAAAAAGCATATTACAAGAAAAAAAATTAATTAGGTAATTTTAACAATTAATGTAGTTTTTGGATAAAAATATATTCAATTTTTATCATAAAATTAAATTTTCTCAAGCACCTAGGATTTTGTTTTTAAAGAAATCACATATTTATAAATAATCCTTCATAAATCTTCACTTAGATTTCAGTAACAATATTACTTCAAAACCTGAAATAACATATTAAAGCCATATTTTTTCACTATTTTAATTTCTAAGTTCAGACACAATACCAAAACTTTTAATGTCTATAAAAATAATTTGTTACAGGATTCACAATCAATTACAAAAAGCAGACCTAAAAAATTTTAAAACTAATTCTGTTTTATTTTTATAATAAAATTTTTCTGTAAAAATGTATTTTTAAATCTTAATGAAAGACAAACACAAGGTATTTTCATAAAAAGTAATCAATATGAAATAAATTTATATTGTCTAAAAATAACAATAATCATATTAAAAATGAAATTAAATATAATTGAAATACATAGCATTGTTTCTTAATTTGTCACAGAATTTTAATAATTGGAAAAAAGTAAATATAAACTAAACTTACATTAATTCAATGATATTAAAACAATTAAATTGCTCATGTATTAATGATTTTTTTAATATTTATCATAATTCAAATTTAGTCTTCAAATTTAAAATTGTTCTTTCAATAAATAAAACTAATTATATATTAATAATAAATAATAAAAACTTCTTAAATAAGTTTTTATTACTTAACTTTAGTTCATACATATAAAAATTATTGCTTGATAAAATTTTTCTGCAACATACCCTTTCCCAGCTAATGCAGGACAAATGGGACTGCTTCTGTTTTCTGAAATATGTCCACATTTTGTACACCTAGTACGAAACAAAGTACCTATATATTGAAAATAAGAGTCAGAATAAATTCCTTAGATAAGCTTAATCAAATGTGTTCCTAAAAAAACTACAAAATGTTTTATAGACAAATCATGCAGATTAACTTTGAAATTTTCAGTAATATAGATTAGAAATTCAAACATGCTTCGAGTGAATTTCTTTAGATAAGCCCTTGAAATAATTTTCAACTCATGTCTAACATATTTTTCTTTTCTTCCCCCTCCCACTTTTTTATTTATATGGACTGCTTCTGCACCAATTATTCAAAGAGAAAAATCTAATTTCAAAGAATACATAGCTTACTGGAATAAGTAAAACAATGTCTTATCTTTAAAATTTTTATTTTTGATACAGTAACTCTGCAAAGCCTAAAATTTTAGAATACAAATTTTTAGAAATGATCAAAAATAACTGAAAACATACTTTAACTTATAAGAGCAATAGATAAAAAATAACTGCAGCTTTTGTTGATGAACTATATTTGAATTTTGATATATTTATAATATCTAAATTATACATTAACATGCATACCATTTTTACTATGTTTTACCAAAAAATGGGTCAATTGTTTAAAAATAAATATTTGTAAAATTTATGATAAGAACATTTCATACAGTTGATTATATTTTTATTCCATTAGTGATAACATATTTATTAAAAATCATTACAAAAACAGCTAATGTAGTTTTGATCATTAAAAGTGGGCATATTCATATCTAACTATACACTATATATTATGTACATCTAATGCAATGATTCTCCACTACTGTGTTGTGGAATTTTTGTGTGTTGCCAGTCTTAAAAAGTGTATCGTCAAATTTTAGAAATATATATAGTAATAATTATAATGCTTTTATTACTATGAGTAACATAATAAACATACTGTTTAGTGCATATTATATTACATTGAAAATTATCATAAACCATTTTACCCAGCATTTTATATGTAAGAAACTTTTAAACTTATATTTTTCTTTGTGTGATGCAAAATTTTGAAATTGTTAAAAGTTTGCCATGACAAAAAAAAAAAAAAAAAAAAAAAGGTTGAGAATCACTAATCTAACACAATCAAGACAACACATGCTTCTAAGAAATATATATGTACCATTCATAAAAAGCCCATTGTTTAAGTAATTAATTATATATTGATTAGTTAGTCCTTATTTTCGGTCAAAAATATGGAAACAAGATTACAACAAAAAGAAATCAATCAGTATCATTACTTCCTCTTTTGACTAATTTTAAAATTTTGATTTAGTTTTCCCATAAAAGCCTTTTCTTGTATATGAGAGCTAATTCAAAGTAGCACTTATGACTTAAAAACTGGACTTCAAATTGTACTAAATATCAATATGATGTACTGAATTGAAAAGCTAAACCGCTGATCAGCAAGTTGGCTAATAAATTGTCTATTTTTTGTGATATTAAACAATGATAACACACTTCATTCAAGTAAAATTCATTAACAAATGCAGAAACTATTACTGACTAATAAAATAAAAAATTTTAGCTTAAAATCATCTGTAGGAAAGAGATGTTATGCTAATTAAATTTCTGCAGATGACTGACTACATAATTCTCAGAACTGTAAGGGAGAAAATGCAAAATTATTTTAGAGGCCAGTATATACACAGATTGAAATTTTTATGAAAAGCAATACATACTGCAATATTTATATGAGTAAATTAAATTATGTTCACTTATTCCAGCTTTCCATTATTAAAAAATATTTTATATATGCATTGTTAAATGGATAAACATAAACAGCAAACAATTTTTTTATACTTAATTATTTAAAATTTGAATATATATATTACATTCTGAAAAAAATTATAATATTCAGACTAATATCATAAATTTAATTAAAGAATAGCTCTCAACAGAAGATACTTCTAAAGATTTTGATATTTTTAACAATGAGCATCAATAAATTATATTTTTAAAATAAATCATAGCTGATAAGTGATTGAATGTGCAACAGAATTTTAAAATAATATTAAATACTAAATTAATGCATGCTAAATTTTTTTATTTAAATATTAAAGAAAAATGAATAATTTTAAGTTGAATAAAGTAATAACACAAATTACTTTCATAAAAACTTTTTTGGGTTAAAAAATATTCACTACAAAATATTAAAATATTTATATCACAAGAATATATATGCCCTTACTATTTATCTAAGAAGCATTCACATATAATTAATTGCTAGACAATATTGGAAAAGGAAAAATATTTGATTTGGATAGTTTCACCAAAAAGTAAAAATTATTAAACTATTAATATACAGCAAGATCCATTGCATTAAATTTTAAAGTAAATTAAATTCTTCTTTGCTTACTATAAAGAGATACATAAATAGATAGTCAATCAAGAGATACAATTATCTCTTATTATGAAATAACTACATGAAATGCGCATTTAACAGAATAGAAATATTATGGTTACAGCAGTTGTAATACAATAAAAGAAGAGCATCCAATGTGTTGGCATGCAATACAAAAAACAAATGGAAACATAATAACTAGAATTTAAAATTATTAATGATCTAATTTGGAATTCAAAGATATAAATTTAAATTATATACTGATACCGTGAAGTTCTAAAAGATTCTTTGTGCCTGCATCTCTGTGTAATTCATCTATATTTTGAGTTATTACAACAAGCCGCCGTCCTTCAGATTCTAACTGTGCTTCTGCTTTAGCTAAAGCATAGTGGGCCTGTAATAGAGAAATAAATTAGGAAATCTTTACTTAATCTCTCAACAGATAAAAAAGCAATTTCAATATTTCATACAGGGTTTGGTTTTTTGCTAAGAACTAAATCCCGCCGAAAACTGTAGAATTCCCACACTAAAGATGGATTTGCTAAAAAAGCTCCAGGAGTAGCAAGATCCTAAAAATTTAAAAATAAAATTTATTAATTATATATTTGTGTGTTAAATAGAGGAATATAAATAATATAACATAGAAAATAACACAATAATAGTAAAACCTCATTTTTATAAGAATGAAAAGTCTAGAAGCAGATATGCCGGGGTAAGAATATTTCCATAATGTTCACTTTTGAAATAACAGTTTATTGAAAAAATGGCTATACTAATTATACAGAGAAAACATTTTTAACATAGGAAACATTAAAGTCATTTTATTAAAATAATTCAAGCTTTTTCCAAATTAAAAATTTAGGCATTAGGAGAAAATTAACAAACTGAAAACTTTTTTTTATTTTTTATCCTAGTCGAAAAAGCGGCTACTGAATACTTTGTTAAAAATAAGAAAATTTTTTAAATACGTGAAAGAGTTATATAACCTACAATGAAAACAATTACATAAAATGCCTTCACACAAACTTACATATTCAAATGTTAATAAAAATTTAGTTTACCTTCAATTAAGACTCTGAAACACAATGCAATTTATATTTAAAGATTTCAAAATTCAATTCAAGCGTTACAATCTAAACAAGACTTCAAACAATATAATGAGTTTCTATAAAAATTATTAGTATGCAATGAATTATGATTTCATTAGACAATTACTATGAAATACTTTTTACAGACAAAATAAATTAATTCATTTATCCAATTCTTAACACAATACCTGAGCATTATATTTCCTCCACAGACCGCCGGCTCCCCTGAATGTTGGAATGCCACTTTCAGCACTTATACCAGCACCAGTTAATGCAACAACATGCTTAGCCTTCTGAAAAACAGTTTTAAATGCAGCCATATCTGAGCTAGGTTGTTTTCTCACTTTTCCAGCTAAAGATGTCGATGCCATTTTCCGAAGGAGCGTGGAGTGACGTCGAAATATACAAAATGCCATGGATAAATCAAATATAATTAATACACTATCTTCTTTTTAGCATTCTCCTACTGAAAATACATGAGAGTAATTTAGAATTTATTAAAATGTAATATAAAACTGCAATATATAAGTTTTACAACAGAAATTATTATACTCATTTAAAATGTATCACTTTCAGAAACATGTCATATCATTCTTTTACCAATATGTATACATTATATATAATTCATACATCTGTATTAAAGTATTTGGTGAGCCAGAATAAAAATCTGGCAATGTTATTTTACTACATTTACTAAGAATAAAAAAATTAAAGGTGACCTGCATCTTATACTTTTTCTTCAAATTATTAATGATACTTGAAATAGGTATTTAGTTATAAATTAGCGGTAAAAAACACACTTTCCCTATGAGCAATCATATTTAAACTGGGTTGCATTCTTATAAGAGCATTCTCTGTTTCATTTCAAACAAAAATAGCCATAAATTACTTCAAATATTAGAGGTTAATAAAAGAAAAATTTGTATAAAATATGTCTCAAAATTAATCAAATCTGTGGTTTTATTATTAACCTTATAAAACTATTTAGATGTGTCACAAAATAAATTTTATGCAAGATGTTATCCAAATTACACATATATTTTTTATACAAAGTTAAATTTGAAAACATCTTTCCCCAGTCTTAACATATTACAGTAACTTTATTCAATTTCCTTTTTGAATTACTATTGGAATTTTTCTCATACTTTATGTTGAATAAAACAATATCTGAAACAACAAAATTTCAAAAAATTGTCTACTGGAAAGGTCATAATTTATAAAGTTTGTTTATTTACCTTTCATTGGTGATTGTTATATATAAGAATTAATTAAATTAGGACTGAGGAAATAGTCAACTGTGTTCTGCATGCTTACGGCTATCAGCAATTCTCCCCATGGATACGACACCAACCAATTAAATTAGGGTCTAAAGTTTAAGGTAGACACTAAATTACTGAGCCAAAGACAAATTGCTAATAATATGGTTAGAAGCTTGGTTTGTTATTTATTGGAGGTCCCAATCTAAGATAAATAATGTCATACATTTAAGCAAGTGACAGACAATCTTTTAGCAACCTAGTGGAAGGGAGTTTATGGCCTAGAAAAGATTTGATTAAAACAGCTGGTGGATGTAGTGCCCCATCCTTTTGTATGTACGTTCTTTCAGAGAGTGGTGCTTGGAAATTCTCTAGTTTTTCTCTGAGACAAATTAATATACCCCCTATTAAGGAAAACTCCTCTCAGAAAGCTTACATAGTGGATATTAAAATGCCTTCAAACTACCTGTAGGTTATATACAACACAATGTTAAAATAATCAAACAAAGATGAAAAATTTTAAGGATACTCTATACACTCAATACGGCAAATAAACACAACGAATGACATGTTAACTATAAAACTTATACTTAAAAATTAATATTTATTAATATTTTTAAATATTTATTTTACCAATTAGAAGAAAGGAAAAATAGATGAAGAATAAATAAAAGACTAATCCTTGACTTGGCTTTTAAGCTAACCAATTTCATTAAGTATCTAAATAAATATTTAAGTACAACCTCAATGTTTATAAATGACTTTTTTTCCTAACTTCATTACTATGTACAACTAATTTATTATTATGTTAAAATTTTACAGTGCAATCTGTTCACAAATATTATTTATTAATTTTTATTATAATTAATTTTTATAAATTATAATCTTTATTATTTTTTATTTAAATTTAATTTTCTATACAAAGAACTTACAAAAATTTTTAATCTTCAGTTCTTAAGCTTACTTTAAATAATAACCTTATTCATGAATTTGGAAGTATGAAATCTTCAATCTCTGAATTATATGTGCTTGTGTTATTTTTATATTATATAATAGTTTGAATTACTTTCCCAGTGCTTTTTTTTTCCCCCTTTTAAATTACTACTTAATACCACTTTCAAACATATCTGAAATAATAAAATTTTCATAAGTATTATTCTTCCAAAAATAAAAATTTAGAGAATTTTCTTGTTTCTAATACATTTGATTTGCACACAATCTTCTACATACTCAAGAAACTCTTGATTTTTTTTTTAACAATTTTAATTTTAATTGATGGAAACATTTCAAAAAATTAAAAAAATTTTTTTTAAAAGAATAAGTCAATAACTGACAGAGAATTTATATGATTAAATATGAATGATTTTAAACATGTCTTGACGATACTGAATTGAATAACAAGTGGTCAATTCTTTGAGTAAGTTTGTGTATTAGTAACTAATACTTTAAACCGAAAAAGAACAATTAAAAATCTATGCAAACTATTTATTCTATACATACATGTTAAGGACCTTAATACAAGCAATATCAAGATCTTTAACATGTAAAGTTCACTATAAGACTTTAACTTCTGTATACATTTAAATGATATAAATTTTAAAACACCTTATATATAAGATACATATGGGATATTTAGAAATATTACAACATTACTTACAAAAATGTACTTTCGTAGCTTGTAATTACAATACAATTTTTTTTAATTTAAAATTTCTTTATTTCAAATACCAGTCACTCTATTATAGAATTAATGAAATGAAATTAAATAGAAAAAGAAATGTTTTTAAATGATGATATAGGGTACAAGCCACAGTATTCGTAAGTGAAATAATAATTTGAATAAGACATACATACAATATTGAAGTAAATTTGAAATATTATGATAAATCTTTTATCTGTAGAACCATAACAAGGAAAAACTACTATTAAGTTCAAAGGTAAACTCGGTTCTTACAATTTATAAGTGGCAAGATTACATAAAATACTATCATTAATGACATTGTAAAATAGAAGCTATAAGGCTATAATTTATCTAATTTAGAAATTTAAAAAAAAATAAAAAGTTATAGATACTTAATCAGTAGCAGAAAACATACGATAACTCACCTCACAAGGTAAATAAATAACAAACAGTTGCAGTTAAAGTAAGTCTTTTCCAAATTATAATTAAAAACATGAGCATCCTGCTTACCAACCTGCTTTCATGCTTACCACCCTCAATCCGAGATTAAATGTGTGAAAAATAATTTAAATTTGGAGAATGAGTTTACATTTTAGTCCTTGATCTAAATTTAAGAGTCAAAGTATAGTGATGACAGTTGCCATAAGTAATCATTTAATTTTGTATATTTGCCCACTGTTCTCGAAAATCAAACATGAAAAGAGATTAATATTTTATTTTTTTTAACCAGCGCTGCGCGCCCCGAATAACTGAATTAAAAAGTTAAAAAAATAGTAATTAAACGTAAAATATTTATATAGAAAAGTAAATATTAACAAATGATTGTTGACGTATATGGTAATTTTTTTGATTATTTCTCAAATTGTAACTTTTTAGGTTTTCAGAGATCTGTTTCAATTCAGACAATGTCGCCCGCTTTGAGTTTTTGCAACTGCTTACCGAAAAATGAATTTCGATATTGTAAAATGCTTATCAACAAATATATCTTATCTAATAAATGAAATTATTTAAAAAGTAAGCAATACTCTTTCATTCGGCACATTTTGTACCATAATTATATTGGATTATGAGTTATTGCCGACTAATAATGAGTCAATGAGAATGCAAAACATAAAGCACTGTTGATAAATTTCAATAATTTATTTTATCCTCAGTGAATTTTTATTTGTTTATGCATGTAACATACATTTTATGTATCTATACTCCTGCTTAAGATACGCTGACATCATTTCTGAAGAACTAAATGAATGAAACATTAGGAGTTTCAAACTTTAGGCTTCTGTTGTTATTGTCGTGTGCCTGCTAGGGATTATGCGATGCGCTGCTCCACTTTTCCATCTGAATCATATTTATGTGTAGTCCGACTTCCTCAATACTCACATGCCATAGGTACCCGTTCATAGGATAGGCATAGAGAATGCCTACCCTATGAACGGGTACCTTCACAATACATTCATACAAGGAAAGGACAAAGACAAGATAGAGAGTGAGAAAGTACCTCCATACCCGAACTGGGATTCAAAACCAAGACCTCCCTATCCGCAGTCAGGCACGCTGACCACTAGACAAGTTAGGTTTCTATAATGCATATATTTATTTCATATTCTTCTCCTGCACAACTTAAATAGGAAACTTTTAACACTCTTTTTTTATTGATTTTATGCGTCATAAGCTATCGAAATCACATATTATGAAATTTCTATGACTATTTTTTTCTTAAAACTTTCTTTTTTCTTGGGTAAAAGAATAAACCACAAATCTATTATATTTGATGTCACTTTCATCAGAATACCATAACTGATAAAAATCTGAAAGAAACCGTCTGTATATATTCTCTTTTATTATTAAAATTTTTTGGCCAGCAGATGCGAAAGGATAATAAATAAGATAATTGATTTTATCTTTCTCAATATATGATCAAAAATTGGCATGTTGAGGTCATGTATGTCAGAGTTGAGGTCGTGTATGCATGCTAAATATTAAACTGACCTAATGTTTTTCTATTGGTGTCATGTCTTGAGAAGAGTAGAATGCTTATTTCATTGATAACCACTTTATTTGGATGTGATACAAAATTACATGCCTACTTTGATGTGATGAGACCTATTTTATTGACATAATAATTTGTAAATTAGGCAAATAACTTTACAACAAAGAGTACTAAAAAGTATTACACAAATTTATTTACATAACTTAAAATCAAATTAAATTCCTTTTAATTGAATTTTGCTGGAATTTGACAGCAATGCTGTATTTAAGTATTGTTGTGATTACAAAGAATCTTTGAAATATTTTTGGGCCTCATTTAAAAAAAATTTCATTTTTATTAAATTTCAACACTAGAGTTGAAATAATCTGAAAGAAAAATCATGAGTTGTGGGCATGCATGTCCTTCTTATTTAGATTCCAGAAAATTTTAATTCTAATTATATCATTCTTTATTTTTAACCAGAACTGGATGCTTAGAACAATCATCATCCAAAAATCATATGTATCAAGTATTCAGGCGGCTTCAAATTATATAGTATATTCGACACTGTATTTAAGAACCACAAGTCTGTACTTTTATTAGCGCCATAATAACTGGTGATGTACAGGGTTAGCGAAATTAAACTTCCGCTACTCAAGGGACCCTGGATGTCGTTCTACTAGTCGAAACAGAAAAATATTTGGACAATAGACATTTTGGATGATGCGCTCGAGATTTCTGATATAAAAATAGTTTAAAATATCGTCACAAGATGCCGCTGCGGACCAGCATCTTATAGCAACATATGCAAATATCATGCATAATAAAAAGAAGATGCTGTTCTTGCTACAATGGGATGAACACTGCAAAATGCCGACGTTGGTGGAAAGGGCCCTTCAAGTCAAACTTTACAACTGCAACAGTGAGAATGCAGCAGAAGCTGTCAGAGAGTTTCACCGTTTGAAGAAACAACGACGTGGACTCATGTCGGATCGTGTTCTCAGAGACATGATGGTGAAATGTGAGCGTACAGGATAGCTAGGCCGGGCAGAGGAAGAAAAAGGATTTGCAGCCCCGTGGTAGAGGACGTTGCTACAGCGGTCGTGAAAGGCAGCAGTGAATCACTTCACGGAAGTGTCGGTGTACCGACGATCTCACATACCTTTGATGTGCCCTACTCGACTGTTCGGCATATCATGCGTAGAAGTATAAACTTTTTCCCGTATAAGATTCAAGTGGTTCATCAATTAGAACGGAATAACCCGGAGATTCGCAAAACATTCGCGCGGTTATTCCTCGCGAGAACGGCAGTTGATGATTCCTGACCATGGAACATTCTGTGGGCGGAAGAAGCCCACTTAAATCTTAATGGGCATGTGAATACCCATAATTGTCACATCTGGCCGACAGAAAACCCCCACGTGGTGCATGTCAAACCTCCTTTGCATGATGCGGAAGTGACCATATGGTGTGGGTTCATTGCTTCATTCATTATCGGATGGTTCTCATATTGAACACGTTTTAAAGCATTGTCTTGCGTGTTTAGTAATGCCAATGAGAGAAGTTCTTTTTGTTTAATAAATTGCAAGTGCAATAGTGCAATTGTGTATCGTCCTTATTGCGTTCTTTTTCTGAAAGACCACTGGTCCTTCATTGTTTCGGGATCTCAGCTTATCCTTTTTCATACTATAACTCGTAGCACCATCTAGTGGCGATATTTTAAACTATCTTTTTTATTTCAGAAATCTCGAGCGCACATTATCTGAAGTGTCTATTGTCCAATTATTTTTCTGTTTCGACTAGTAGAACGGCCTCCAGCATCCCTTGAGTAGCAGAAGTTTAATCTTGCTAACCCTGTACTTCAAAAACATTTTAACCGATTCAGCGGCTCAGAAAATTTCAAGAATCTGCGAAAAATATTTCCTCTTTAAAACCAAATGTACTACTTTTACCCAGGGCTAGGGAAAGAGAAGGGCTGGCTCAAATGCTCCCCAAAACTGTCACCGGAAATAGCCGTTGATGACGTAGTCAGGCATCCAAGGAGAATAAGCTGCCTGGAATTTCTAAGCAAAATATTTACTTTTTATTTTTAAGTTCATTTTGTTTTTAATCAGAGTGAAAAAAACTACAAATGCCTCTCAAATATTTAGTAAATTTGCAATTATTATTTAATAAACCCAAAAAAAATTATTATTAATATTGAAATTAACTTAAAATTGTATAACCAATATAAAAATATATTTACCTATTAGCTTCAGCTTATCTTGATTTTTTGACTATTGACCCATTTCTTGTTTTTCTGTTGAGCTTTATTATGAGATACTATCGCTGCATTTCTATTTAAATACCTAATTCGTATAAATGTTCTCAAGCGACAAAAAAGTTTAATTGCCTTTCGATTTACAGTAGGAAAAGAAGACTCTGTTTCATTTATTAATGTTGCTATGAACTTTACAAAATGGGCCTAATATTTCATCCAATGAAGAGTCGTAACACAATTTCGAATCTATGTGATTTTCGTCAAAGCTCAAAGAACAAATCTTTTCTATATCACTCAAAGTTTCGCAATTTTTTTCATCAATAACATTACATCTTTAAGAATTCCAGGCATGCAACTAAATTTGGAACACCATCTTTTCAAAGTACTTGCACTTGGCATATTTAATCCCATTGTATTTCGCCAAAAATCGTAAGATTTTGAAGATAATGACCGAATCAAAATACATTTTGAAATAGTGTCAGATGACCATTTAGTTCTTAATTTATTTTCTTCATCTTCTCGCTTATAAGGGAATAAATTATTTATCCCTATCTTCCTAAGTTTAATGTTCTCCTTTTGAAGTAATTTTATTTTCGTTTTTAATTTTTGTATTTCATTTAAAAACAATTTTTTATTTGATTTCAATCGTTTAATTATTCTTGTTGTAGAAGTTCGATATCTTTTTTGCTCATTTTTAAGGAATTTCACTGTATTTTCTGCGCATAATATTCTTTTTTCATTTCTTCTATATTTTTTAAATATTCATTGCATTTAAGGCACTTAATATCATCATCACACTGATTTTCTGCATCACATAATTTATGTGGACTCACGCACTCAATTCTTTCAATAGCTTCTACTAATCTTCTTCTTTTCGTTTGTCTCTGTTCTCTTGGAGTATTTTGAATTATGTTTAAAGCCGGTAACTTAAGATTAGGCAGAGCCGTCGATTTTAATATTTTTCTCTCTGGAAAACCAAGTAGTCTATTTTGCATGTCATCCATATATTCATTCAAATCAAAATGCTCACTGCACACTCTAGCATTCTTGATGTTGATTTTGTCACTTCTTCGACATCTTTGCACCCATTCCTTCGAAAGCATTTGATTTTCTTTTGGAAATCGATGAAATACTATGTGTTTTCCTTTTGTATTTCGATACATATTTGAACACGTAGCAACAGCACACGATGTCATGTTTTCCTCTTTAAAAAATACTCTTGCTTAAAATGAAAACATTAACATTAAACAAGCCAAAATGAATGAGAAAGCTGCGATCAGACACAAGCTAGCATAGAGAATGCCAGGCAGTGGATGCCCAGTGACGTCACGCTCTTCCCCTCTCCGGTGACAAGGCGGCATGCGATACATCAAAGCGATGAGCCAGCCCTTATTTTCCCTAGCCCCGACTTTTACCCACGTCCCTAAACTATACAAAAATCGTCGACTGTTTCCCATTCTCATTGGGAACATTTCCTACCCCCTGAAAACTGTCACATTGCTCAATTTAGAGGGAGGGGATGTCAGTTCCTACTAACTACCCTATCTAGGGTTGTATGTATTTGCCAGAAATAATTGTACATCCCAATAAAAGTGGTTAAAACGAAAACGTATATCTTTTTTTGTATAAAACTAAAAAAGCAAAAATTATTGATAAATAACTGTTTTTGTGTAATTGAAAATGATTGAAGATATTCCTCAGTATTTTTAGGTTGACTTGGTAAATAATATGAAATTCAAAGAAAAACGGTATCTACAAATTATGATGTTTTAGATTTCTTACGCAGTTTAATTAAGAAAGTTGCTTGTCACATTTTCTTGTATATTTATTATTTTCTGTATAATGGAAATTTCTCTTTTTGAATGGGACACAGAAGCTTTTCAAATTTTTATTACAGTAAGATAAAATAATGTTAGTAAAAATACATTTTCTCACATTATATTTTTCTTAACACAAACAAATTTTTACTTTATATGAATTCATCTATGTAGTAATTAGTGTGGTGTTTATATGAAAATAAAAGGCTTAATTATTTTTCAATTTTTATAATGTTATTTTCAAAAACATTAATTAAAGCTTTTCAATTTATTCATCTTTAAATGTTTTGAGTTTAAACAATTAAACATAACATTTGAAAATTTGCATAACATTGTGAATAAATGTGTGTAATGTTCTTGGTTTATACTATATCTGAAAAATTACTTTCATTTTATATTTAAATATTTGGAAAAGTTTTTTAGCCCAAAAAAAATTAAATATTTACAAAAAAAGGATTAATTTTCATTTCTGTCAAATTGTATACGAAAATAAAATTATTTAATGCAAAATACATGCAGATAAACTTGCATTAAAATTGTTCTGTGTAAGAAATTTTAACACATTATATTTGCTGATTGTGTACTTTCTTAATTATGATATTTCTTATATATTTACATTCTAAAACAATATTATAAAATCATTTGTTAGTTTTACAATTTTTTTCTTTCATATTAAAAAAACATTATTTAGATATTTTTAACAAGATATTTATTACAAATTAAAGTTGTATTTTAATCGAAAAGAATTCCAAGTAATGGACGAAAAATAAATTGCTTAAAACACATTTGTTAAGTATTCAATATACTTATTCTCATTAACACAAAATAATATTCAATTATTATGAAGCAATCTGGTGAAATAGAAAATGAATTTGAAACTCAAAAGAATTTAAATTAAATTTTTTCAATATATGTGACAACCTTTTTTAAGAAAGCTTTTCCTAAGCACTTTAAATTATTTGAGAGAGGAAGAGAGAGAGATTATTGTGTGCCGTCCTTATTATATATTTACTTTCATCTGGAAATACATTTTTCTCAATTCTTGAAGTTAAGCACTTTGGTAGACTTCATAGTGATTTGAAATATATATACTGCTATTTAGTAATTTATACTAATAGAAGAGTTGGTGTGTTGCCTATAAGCTCAGAGGATATGTAACATGAAAGCGAACAATTGATATCATTGAACGATAAAAAAAAGTTAGCAATGTACTTCAAGCAACGTTATGAAGTCTCATTTATTCCATTTTAAAAGTTACAGAAGGTTTTTTTTCATTTTATTTATTTATTTATTTATTTTTTTATCCTACGCCCGACCTTGGTTTTTCAACCATCAGTCTCTGTCGGGCAGCCCAATACAATCTTGAGGTGAATGAAAAGTCATCTTCCGCAGAATTTCTAACTGCGACGTCCGAAAGTCCAGGGCAAGTGAAAAGGTGGTCACCAGTCATGTCCTCTAGTCCACAAAAAGGGCAGATTGGAGAGTCCTTCAAACCCAAACGGTGAAGGTGTTTAGTTACAGAAGTAGAAACTTTATAATTATTTAATGCAAGTAAATAAATATTTTTCAAACCCTTTCACAATATTATAATACTTTCAGCACACATAGCAAGGCTGATTTAGATTATTTATACGTTTCTATAATTCAACAGTCTAAATGAATTAGAAATATATTAAAATTATTAATTTACTTAATTTTTTAGCAGAACTAAAAATATATATTACTTATGCTCATTTTTCATAGATAAATTTTGTTTTTTTATTTAAAAGCGTTAAAGCCCAAATTTATTAGCTAAATTAATTTTTCTACTCGTAACTGAACAACCTTAGATAAAATATCACTTGTAACAATACATGAAAATTAACTTCATTTGTCAATCTGAATTGAAATATATATCAGTGCATGTACTAATAAGAAGCTTAAACTGTTACATTTAATTTATTTCAATGTAAATGGAATATTTGGTTTCACAAGTGTTTACTCGAGTTATTTTTTAAATATTAATTAGCGTTTATGAACTGAACTTTATGTATAATTATAAATAAAAACAAAAGAATCTTTACAACTTAATTTGGCAAAATTACGGTTCGAAAGAAACTTAAAATTTTATAACGAGTTTCTATTGGCTTATATTTAATTTTACATAATATAATATGTAATAAAATGCTAAGAGGCTATTATTATTCCCTTATAAAAATATTTTTATGAAAAGTTCTTGCATTGGTAATATTTTATTGTATTACAAGTTGCAAAACCTTTATATAATTATCATATATCTCTACTATAGAAAGTTTCCTAATTAAAGAGACTTTATCTATTATTGCGAATTGTTAAGATTGAGAGGAATGAAACAAGGTGAAAAAAAGCAGTTTCTCATATGTCTACTTCAACTAGAGTAATCGATAAAATTCCCTTTCACTCCATCTGTAACTAAATGGAAACATCCTTAACCACACAGGAAGCCACGTGTGCAATAAATTATCTTCCTTGAAACGAAGTCTTGACGTATATACAGGGGATATATGGGAGAAGCTGTTTGAAACAATACTGTTAATAGTCGAATACTTGTAAAAATTGTAGAGAAAATAAATTTAACACTTTATCCTTTAGTATTCAACTATCTGTGATAAAAAACTACGCAAGGTTTTAAGGAAAGGAAATAATTAAGTGAAAAAAGTTTGAATACTATAGGAGCTATTTATAACTACTGCTGCATAACAAAAAATATAGTAGTATTAATATGATAGAAACAAAATGATACAAAACAAATTTTGTTTATCAAATCATGAAAGATTACAGGAATCCTATAAAAATTTTCAACTTTATATTCTCTTTTTTATATAAGTAAGGTAGAATTTTGGATAGAAAATTTCCAAACAGCAATTTATTTTAAATTTTAAAAACTCTGAAAACAGAAAATTTCAAAAATTGCGTTAATAATTCAAATTTCATATCCTTGATTTCATTTCAACTACATTTTATTTTTTGAAAGAATAATTTTATTTTAGTTTTTGTTATTTTGTATTGTTAACATTAACATTAATAAACGATTTAATGACTTATCAGATAAATACCTAAATCCGAAGTTAAGTCTGAAAATTTGAATTTAATCATATAGTTACTTTTTAAAAAATTATCTCAAATGTTTTCAAAATTCATATGAATTTTTACGCATAAAAAATGCTAGCATTCTTTTTTATATTGTAAGGTCGTTGAAATGGGAGCAGGCGTACAAAAAAATTTATATAAAATGTGATAAAACAGTATTATGCTTTCAATATAATGAATATAACAAAGTTATATATCAAGAATAAAAATCGAAAAATATTATCAAAATTGAAAAAGTAATCATTATTTAAATTGACAGAGGATATATTCTTAAGACTTGAAAAGGTAAACAACAAAAATTTTTATAAGCATTTATTTTTCTATTCTTAATATTTATCTATTACTAGTTTAGAAAAACATTAATGTTTTAGATTATCACAAATTTACTTAAGGCGAAAAAGTTATGTTTGGTATCGAAAGATTACTTTTTTATTTATTTATTTATTTTATAAATTCATAGCAAGCATTTAATTCTAAATTTATCAGTTTTATGAACGTAAATGAATATTCAATAATGAATCTTTTTTTATAATTATATATTTTTAGATCATCATATAACTAATGTACTATAAGTTTGCCCTGAATTTGTTAACTTTCTTTAATATGGTTTATTTTTACTCAAATAAATAACACCATATTCCTATAAAAAAGAGCTAGCAATTTAAATATTGTATTAATATATTATATTTAATAATAAACAATGATTTTTTGCGAGCAAAAATTCACATGTATTTTAAGAAAATAAATTTTTTTTCATAATTTGAACAGCTAATTAATTTATTTCTAAGCCACAATATCTCATTTTGAACTTCATTTTATTTCTGTAATCAATTTTGTCCCTTTAATATAATTAATCGTATTTATGTCATCTATATCTTGTTATCGTTAATTCAGATTGTAACAACACAACTAAATTTAAACATTCTATGAATTCTATAGTCATATAACTTTAGCATACTATTTCATTTAGATTTTTCAAAGTGAATTTTCTTTGTTTTCAAAACATTAATTTTTTAAAAAAGAAGTTTATTTGAAATACATAATGCGTTTATTATATTTTTAAATTTAAGTAACACAATCAATCGTATATGGAATATACCATTTTATGTTTCAAAGATAAACCAGAAAAATTAATTTTTAATTCAAATAAGAAGAGTAAAGTAAATATATAACCACATTTTACAACAAGAAATTCTCTGGTTAAGATTATTATATTTAAAAATTTCTTTTATACCTAATATGGATCACGTTAAAAGATAATTATTTGTAAAACTAACGTATTAATAATTTGCTTATTTTAAAAATAAATTTTGTAAAAAAAATAATTATTTTCTGTAGGTTAAAAATTTAATTGCTTAAATGGTAGCATTTCCATTTACGAAATTTATTTGTTTATTTCAGTCATAACTAGTCGATAAAAAATGCCGTCAAAAACAATAAAAACTGAATTAAATTTAGTAAAATGTAAGAAATAATTAGCATAAGCATGAAAATTTTAAAATTTAACTTAGAAAAGAAAGCAAGCTCGTTAGTAATTTAAAAGTACATATGGATTTAAAATTTTTGTGTAATAAAATCGTCTAATTCAATTAGGAACTAACTTTAGAACTTAGGAACTAAAATGAAAAATAATAATGTATAAACATGCATTTTATTTCTAAAGCAACAAATTTATAGATTATTAAATTTTAAAGTTGAATCTTGGCGAAAAAATAATCAGTATTTTAGATATTTGGCGTAAAACTCAGGCTGAGTAGTAGTTTTCAAAGAAAAGTCTCCAAGGAGTGTGGTTTGAGTGATTAAGACCGATCAATCAAACCACCGATTAGGGGGAAAGCAAATATAAGTGGTTTCTACTATGCGAAAATATACGTCGCGGCCGCTTTCGGTGCAAACTCTGCGACGTATCTATGCCGTCGCAGGCCGCTTTCGAGCAGGAAAGTTTCGACGTATCCATGCCGTCATGAACCGCTTTTCGACCAGTTTATTGCGACGTAACAAATACGTCGCGGACGCTGAGTCGGTTAAAATACAGAATGCTATCTTGCTTACAGATCCTGTAAATGTGCCAGGGTATATACAACAGATCTCCAAACAGATATCGGAAAGAATCACAGATATCAATTGAAAATTTACAGTCATGATTAATGCATACAAATTCTAAAGGCTTAGTCTAAGGAATGAATAGCCGAATCAGTAAGAAAAATTCAAATGCGAGCAGCTCGATTAAAGGGTGTTGAATCGTGAGATATCAAACTAAAGAGTACCTACTGCAGCCTAACATTTATCTGGAAACGGCTGTTTCCTAATTATTTCACTTTCTTGAGTATCAGCAGGTAATTAGCTTAAAATCATTATAACTGCCTTTTTTTATAAAATGAATGCTGCGCGGCACCTTACGAGATGTCGTCACATGGGTTTCTTAAAGTAAAAAACAAATGACGGTTGTTTTTTTAATTTATAAGAAAAATCTTAATTATCCTAAACTCAATACAATTATTATTCGGTACTAACTGTGCAGTATTATTGTACCACTGAGAAGTGCATTTGGTGTAAGTGATTGGTGTAATTGTTTTGTTGTTGTCGTGTGTCAGCTAGGTTGGCAATATGGGGTGCGCTGCTCCACTTTTCCAACTGAACCCTATTTTGGTGTGGAGTCCGACTTCCTCAGTACACACATGCCATAGGGACCCGTTTATAGGGTAGGCAACCATTCACACCTCATTCATACAAGGAAAGGACAAAGACAGGATATATATAGAGAGAAAGGACATCCATGCCCGAACCTGGATTCAAACCCAGGACCTAACTATTCGCAGTCAGGCACGATGACCACTACACTGGGTAGGCGGCTATAAATAAATAATTAAAGTTTGAAAATTTCTTTAAATATTTTGGAAAAGCTCATTTATAATCTGATTTTTTTATCTCCTCGCACGAACGATCCATGAAAATGTTTTTACTAATGTAAATATGTTAGTAAAACTGGGATGAGAAATATGAGGTGCATGACAGAGAGATGGAATAATTATCAATGTTTTTCTTATAAAAATCATCGATGATTTTTTATTAAGTAGTAGTTTTACTACGTCGTAGCTGATAACTAAAAGTCATTGTTAAACAATAGATCACGCACTGCTCATTGAATTCTCAGAGCACTTACACTAGGGAGTGTTCTCATATCACGAGGGAGAAAACCTGGAAAAATCCAAGCGTACAGAAAGAAAAATTACAACATCCGTTTTGTATTTATCAACAATGTTCAGGGATCAAATTGGGGATCTTCCATTCTTAAAAACGCTTGCCTACTATTAGTCTAAGTCATAGGTTCCCAAAGTGGTCCAGGTGGACCCCCAGGGGTCCATAGGAGACCACACGGGGTCCACGTAGACCTGAAAAGAAAACAAGGGTTCAGAAGTTGTAAATGGCGTCCAAGAAAGCTTTTCTGGTTTTTATAATAAAGAACAAAAATTTTGACTTGGATTTACCTATCAACATAGGCAGGCAGCATCATTCACTAGGTAGGTACTCAAAAATATTCGAGACTCAGTTCAAACACAGAATTGAATCGAACAATAGATGATAGTACAAGTGTACACCACATGTCGAGACTTGCAAAGTGCCTCTCGTCCGGGATGCTTGTTTAGACCTGCAGAGGGATGAAATGCGACTTGCGCTGTGCTTGCAATCTACATTAGTTTAAATACGAATGCCAAGAACAAAACGTTACTGCTCCACTTGGTTTAGTTGGAAAACTGCTCCACTTTTCCAACTGAACCCTATTGTGGTGTGGAGTCCGACTTCCTCAGTACACACATGCCATAGGGACCCGTTTATAGGGTAGGCAACCATTCACAACCCATTCATACAAGGAAAGGACAAAGACAGGATAGATAGAGAGAGAATGTACATCCTTGCTCGAACCGGGATTCGAACCCAGGACCTCCTTATCCGCAGTCAGGCACACTGACCTTTAGACAAGATGGGCGGTGTGTAATTGTTTTAAAATAGCTTATGATTTCTCAATACATGCTCCGTTTAGAGTAATCAGTTCTTAATCTATGATTGTTCTAAACGCAGCATATCAAAATTATCATTTATTATTGCTCTTTACAAAAAAGTTTTTAATGTGCAGTTAAAAAGAAATGCACATGACTGAATTGCTATCAGTAAACCACAAAGAAATGGACGCTAAATTTGGATACCGTTTTATGAAATATTTCACCAAACGTAAATGCTTTGATACAATTGGTGAATGAGTCGTTTTAAATAAATGCTATGTTTTCCAATTACAATTAAGGTGATCGCAAATGTCATGACATTATCGTAATCACTTAATCAAGAGGGTAATCAAAAAGTAAAATGGACTTAAAAACAATTGGAGAATTTGATACAAAACATGGGATACAATTTTACTTCATGTGTTTTACAGCAATTTTTACTTTCAAATTGTTTTCAATGTTTCATACTATGTGTAAGTAGTCATAAGCGAAGTTTCTTGAAAGCTGCTAACGTCGATAGAGGAAAGATTAGATTTTTTGTAATTGCAGTGCAAAAGGATACAACTCAGGAACTTTTTCAAAAGTAATTCACGTAATTTAAAAATTTTCAAAATAAAATCAAAGATTACTACTAATTCATGTCAAATCTTTCAATAAAAGAGGCGGAGGAGCTTGAAGTAGGTCTTAGTCACAATGTCTTCCAAGTGAAATGATACCTCTTGGAAGAGTAAATCAAATCTTGGGGGTCTTTCATTCAATCCCAGCTTCTCAGTTACGAAGACTAACATTCAACTACTTCCTAATAATTGGTAGAGTTCAACTTTGGCAAGGTACATGCAGGTTTAGGCAGGTACACAAATCCTTCATTTAAACTTGCATAGTTATTGTGTAAACACCTAAACACCTATGTTATGGACTTTTTTGAGCATCTCATTCTCCTAGTTATTTTATTAAGGGCAATTCATAGATCGTATTCTAGAATTACTTCAAGGATGAATTTCTGCATAGACTATCCAGGGTGGCTACGGTATTGAGTTTTTTGTTTCTAAGTGAAGAAACAATAAAAACTAAGAGCCCTGCTCATGGATTGCAAGAAAGTTTTATAAAACAAAAAATAATCAATAATAGAAATTTTTTGATTGTTCGTTACAACCGGTCAACATGCTCAGGTGTGTCGTTTAATGTTATTATATTGTCTATATAATGGTAAATAACTTTTTGTTTTTTGATTAAGTCTTACTTTTTTGACTGTAAGAAAGTAATTTAACTGAACGTGTGGCATGACAGCCAAGGCCTACAGTGCCAATATCTGTTTTCCTGACCATCGTCATGTGTCCCGGTCAGGAGGTCAGCCTTGCGCAAAACCTCCGGTGTTTAGTTCCCACGCATCCTTGGTACTCAGTTTATAGAACCAGATGAAAGCATGAATCGATATTACCCAATCCTAGAATGACAGAACCTGTAACAGTAGTACCTGTAACCTTAGTACTAGCGTTTCACGCTAGTACTAAGCCACCGTGTTCCCAACAAAGTAATTAACATCGAAAGTTTTTAGTTTATCAATTATATTATAATTTTTCATAAATATATGATTTGTAGTTTAAGGAAATGGAAAAAAATTATAATATAAATAGTAGGTTGGTTTATCGCTCAACGATCATTTTTTGTACACAAAGGATAATTAGAGCGGGATCTATGATTTAAAGTGTGGATTCCAAACTACTATACTAACATCCAAATTCAAGGTGAGATTCGGACCCACGAACAGATGAAGGCAAGAGCGCTAACCACATACGAATAAATAGCAGGGTGAACAGACCCAAATTTTAATAAGATACAGTTAAGGGTAACACAATCTCGGAAGCCCCCTTATTTGATCCATAACGGCACAGGTGCCGTATAACCCATGATTCCAAATTCTGAACTTTTTGGCGATGAAGAAATGTTGCCAAGATGACGTATCGTGACGTGCTGGATGACGTAAATACTAGGGTTACCAAAATAGAATTTTCTGCATAATTCTTATAGGTCTCCATATGTAAGACGTAACAAAAACGAGGTTGCCAGATACATAAGAAAATCCGCCAAAAAATCACTCATCTCAGAATTTGGCGTCATGGATTATACGACACTTGTGCCTTCATAACTCATATACATTGAATTTTCAGCACAGAAGCAACACTATAATTTATTCATAAAAAATAAAACAAACACACGTATAGAGTGTAATATCTATGAGTGGGTATATATATATATATATATATATATATATATATATATTTATTTATTTATTTATTTATTTATTTATTTATTTTTTTATTGTATTGATGACATTTGCAAAAGGAATTCTTAAAAGACATTTCATTCTGATACAAAGAAAACATACTGACATGAAGTAGAAAGAATATAAAATTTTCAAGTGAAGAAATTAAAGTAATTATGCGAAATGAAATTCAGAATAACGACATTTGTTAAATTACTCTAACCACAGTTGACATGACACACAAGCAGCAGAACCACAGTTAAAAACTTTTCCAGTTCAAACAATGTTTAATCCTAATTAAATGACAGATTTAAATTCTTATAAGTATCTATTTTCCCCTTAAATATAAATATTATAATGCAATAATATAGGAATCAATTTTTAAAATTAAAATTAAGTTTTATCAATTTGATTTTGAAATTAAAATGTTTAGTATTAAAATTGTAGTATTCATAATAGTTTAATATTAAAAGTTAACACTGTATTAAAGACGATAATTTAAATTTAATTTGATGATAAAATTTCCAACATAATTTTGTTTAAAAATTAATTTTTTGTTTTAACAATCAGCACTTAGGTCTGTGTTATAGACTTAGACTGATGTCACTGCATTTCTGAATGTTAATGAAGAGATTTTGATATTTGTTGATACTTGAATTAGAAAATTGAAATCTTCAATTATCAGAACTCGTCAGTTAGTTCTTTAATCAGAATTTAAATTTTTAATGAAAAGAATAAAAATATTATTTTGTCTAGAAATAAAGTAATCTTATACGAATAAAAACAAATGGTGCTTCCTTTTTAACCCATTTTCGACTATGAATGTGTAAAAAATGTATGATAAAAATTTCAAAATTGTTCTGTATTCTGCTCTTTAAAATGAATATAAGAATAAGAAAAAAAAACAATTAAATAAATAAAAATAACTTTAAAAGTAATTTATAATAAAAAAAATTGAGATTTCCCTTTTAATGAGTTAGTACGCATTATATTAATGAAAATTAAAAAAAATAATTAAATATAGCGGAAAATGAATAAATTAAAAGTAATTTTTTTTGTCTCTTTTACTGGTCATTTATATTATCCTTATAATTATACTGGTCCTTTAGCAATATTATTATTGCTAAATATTTCTAAATCGCCAGTTTAGAAGTATTTAATAATTTCTTATTATACTTGCTATTTTATAACAAATTACTAATTATTCTCCTAACTACCAAATAACCAAAAACTATTAGTATAACAAATCATTGCACGGGTCATTATGCAAAAACTATGCAAATTGGTTTTTTTTTCTCAGTGGTCATACGTTTCACATACAGGGGGCTTGTTAGATTGGGAATTATCATTTAAAATGTATTTCATACCACATTACAAATATCTAAGCCTGAGATGGGTTTCGAGCATACGAACTGATAACACTTTGAGCCTTTTTTATAGTGGTTTGGGTCAACCCACCACCTGCTGGGAGTTCTTTCGGTCATTTGACCTTTGCGACCACCTGAACCTTTGTTTCGGGCTTGTGGTGCACCTCTTGACTGGATTACGCAACGACGTTCACTCACCGCATACCTTCGGGTGGGTCGGTGTTCCATTAAGAATTACATACGAACTGATAAATCGAAGGCCAGAATGAAAACCATTTCGCTACCAACTCGTTTAAAAATATAGAAGAATGCTATTACGTAAATAAACATAAAAATCATGAGACACAAATGCTAAAACCCTTTTTTCGGTTAGTTTTTCACTTTTACAATACACATTCATTGTTTATTTGATAAAAAAATAAAATAAAAATCCATATTTTTTAGGTTTGACACAAGGCTAGGGAATGCCTAACGAGAGCATCTCATTTCAATGTTCACTACGTCATTCCGTTATTGGAGAACTTCCATATTCCTCTGTAGCAAAGGAGGAAACCTTAAAAACACCCAAATCTCCACTCCGACAGACGTATAGAAACGCTATGGACATTTTCCATAGTTCAACGTTGCCTGGGATCGAATCCAGGAATTTTAGATCTGAAGAGCGGTGAACTACCTCCATTCTATGGTGAACCTAATATTAGATGTTCAAAAACAGTGAATATAGGTATTGGGTTCGGTGTAAAAGTGTGGTTTGGCAAAAAATTTGGCGATTAATATTGGTGATAAAATTTAATTTCTGGTAACCCTGGTATTTTTGGGACTTTCACCAACGCAGGTTTAGGATTGCATTTTGTTATTTTTATTTGGCGCTTATTTCGGGGATAAAAAATAACCAAAAAATCAAGGTGTACCCGGGAGTAAGTATTTATATCTAGTTACCTTTAAAAATCACAGTTTTTTTCTCTGAAAACTAGGTATAAATTTTTATCGAAATCAAAAACTAGTCAATCATAATGCATAAAATCACAGCATTTAGAAATCGAATCCTAAATGTAATTTATAACTTACGATATTTACGCAATTAATGTATTTTTGCTTTAACACAGCGGAGGTTTGTCATGGATTGAAATTTCTTCAAAAAAAATTTATAATTTACTTATCATAAGCAACCGATATTGACATCAGACACTGATATATAAATATTTTGATATTATAGATTTCACAGACACTTGCACAAAACGATATTTGAAGAAAAAGGTGGCAACCCTGCCGAACACCCTGCCTTCTTCCGATTTCAAGTAGCAGAATTAATAGAAAAAAAAAATTTTCCAGTGCACAAATACTGGTTCAGAAGTCATTCAAGCGTTTTGTTGTGAAACATGTCCTAAAAAGCAATGTTGTCATTTATTCCAAAAAAACATGTCTGTTCAATTGGAATAAATGACAATGAATTGCTTATAATTAAATCAAGACAAGTAAAATTGTGATAAATATAAATATTTATTTTAAAGAGTGATTTTTAAATAATGAGTTTAATTCATCTCTCATTATATTGCGGTGTTTCTTAAACGATACGTGTTTTTCTTTTAAAAATAGAATATTGCGTTATTTTACTTTTTTATACAAAGTTACATTATTTTTTTTCCTGTGTTGCGCTTGTTAGATATTGTGTATAATTGTGAAGCAGGAAATATTTGACCTCATATTAATTTGTTCTTTTTTATTTGAATACTTTTCTCCGGGAAATATAATGCAGAAGACCCCTAACTAGTAGCCACCCTAAAAAGCAATGTTGATAATTTCTTTTGTATATTTTTGACGTATGCTATTTTTTTTAATTAGATTTCTTTTTTGTTATTAGCATTAATGTGTGAAGCTTGGCCATGAATATAGCATTTTAAGTACATTTAGTGATCTAAAGCTTCATCCCAAAAGAAATTTCTTAAAATCTAATGTAAAAATCCATCTTATTGATAAACATCAGGACTAATTATATATTATTATATTGTAAGAATTTTCTATAAATTGGGGGAGGGGGTAAATAATAAATGTCTATAAGTAGTTTCCAAATTTTAATAAAACTTAAAGTTTAATTATTTTACATTCGAAATTTAATCATATAATCACAATTAATTTTGATACAATAATTTCTATGATTTCACAATAAAATTAATTTTATCTTTGGCTTATTTGTAGTGAACTTTTGAAGTTAGTCCATATTGAAGTCAATTTCCAGCATAGGTCAATCTACAGTTTGTGTATTAATATTAGTTTTTATACTTCAATGAATAACCAAGAGTTTTATGTATGAATTATAGTATGTTTATATTTACAAACAAATTCTTCTGTTGAACAGAAAGTAAAAAAAGATGTTTTTCTATTATTCCCCTGCTTATAAACCTGTAATAGTTTCGGTTCAACAGTTTAAGGGTTTGAATCCCAGATTGGGCTTGGATAGTGGTTCGGAATTCACTTTAAACTGTATGTCCTGTCCTGGTCTAATTAGTTTCACGTAAAAAAAATGTTTGTATTAATTTTAGTATTTTCTAAAAACCGAAATCTTTTTAAGCAATTCACGATGAAAATAAAATATTTAGGACTAATTTATTTTTTCTTTCCCATTATTGGTGTTATTGATGGGGTAGAATGGAAAAATACTGTTTATATATATGTGTGTGTGTATATATATATATATATATATATATATATATATATATATATATATATATATATATATATATATATATATATATATATATATATATACATAAAACCAAATTTTTATTTTATTTATTTATTTTGTAAAATTTAATGCTTCATTTTATCATTTTATTTTTGTATAATAAACAACAATTTTTATCGAGCAATATATTGTATAATATAATAGCAAAATAATATAATAAATATTAATAATATTATTACATGGAAAATAATTAAACCATACATTAGTGCTAATGCATACAGTGTGTAAATTTTGTATTTCAGACTGGTAGATATTGAAGAGTATATTTATATATTGCTACAAAAATTATATTTAATGTAAATTTTTACTGTAATATATATTTTTAAAAGAAATAATTCCAAAAACTTGATCTGGTTTTCATCTTTCTTGGAATTTTTTCCTGACATAATAAAAATTTCAAAGTAATTTAAAACATTTGAATGTGACAAAAACATTAAGTTTCTATATAAAAATATTTAGTTGATATATAAATAAATATTAACATGGAGTAGGGTTGTGAAACTAAAACTTAAGTTGAATCTTATGTTTTTAATATTTTGTAATTATTTTCAGCTGACTGTTCTGACTAATAAAAGTGGCACGAGCTCTATCAGAAGAATGATCATGGAAATAATGACAAATGATTTGTCAAAACAGTATCATTAAAATTGGAGTACAGGTGTTAAGCATCTATTTTCCACCCTTCAGAATGTTATGAATTAGGTTAGAGGTTTGCATTTTATTTTTAAGCTTTCTAAGATGAACTACTTGTACAAATAAATTTTAAAAGTAATACACAATATGAAAACATCATTAAATTCAAATGTAAAAGTTTAACTAATTCAATTTAATCAAAATATTTCAGAATAATAACCATTGTAACAAATCATACGAACACAATGTTTCATATGTTTCCGCTATAATTTTTAATTACAAGTTTTATTATCCTTTGTTTAATACATGTAATTTTAGTTTATATTGTTCCTGTAATTTGAAATTAAGAATTCTAATTTTCTATTTTTCATTTATGCTTTTCCTATGTATTTTCTTAATACCAAGTTTACCATTGGATCAAAATGTTGATTTGAGTATATGGATTAAATTTATAACTTTTTTTTAATTTTAAACATTAATTTTAACAACTTTAATTTTTGCGACATTTCCATGTAATGTTTAAAATTGTTTTATAACAGAAGCAATTAAATGTTAATAGTACCAATTATAAAAATGTTTAAAATGTTGATCTTTGTTTCTGACGTTATTTTATTTAACATTTATAGGAGAAATTTTTTTTTATTTGTAGCTTCTTTTTGCCACTATGACAGCTGTATCACAGATATTGATGTACAGAAATATATAAAGAAATGGTTGATGTGTGCTCCTGACGGAGAATAAATTGTAGAAATAAATTTTAAAAAGTATATAATGATATATGAAAACATCATTCAGTTCAAATGTAAAAATTTATTTTTACTCATTCAGTTTACTCTAAATATTTCAGAATCATAACCATTGTAAAAAATCATAAGAATACAATATTTCTTATGTTTCTGTTATTCTTTGTTTAATGTATATGATTTCACTTTATATAGTGTATGTAACTTACTATGAAAAATTAATCGATAGTTTTTATTTTTCATTTACGTATTTATATGTCTATTAAATGTGAAGTTTGCCACTGGATCAAAATATTAATTAGAGTATATAGATAAACTTTATAATTTATAAGTTTTCCTTCTAAATTTAAATCCTAATTTTAATAATCTTTGCAGATGACATAGTACTCTGGAGCTCAGGAAACAATATTAATGATATTGAATCGAGAATTAATAATTCTCTTGTAGCTGTGTCCAACTTTGCCAAGGAACATAAAATCAGTTTTAATCCTCGCAAATCAATTGCTACTTTCTTCACAACCAATAAGCGTATATATAATTATCAACCACAACTGAAGTTGGAGGGACAGAATCTCACTTATGAGAAGCACCCCAAATATCTGGGATTTATTCTGGATCAAGAGTGCACTACTAACAAGCATATCGAACACATTGTATTGAAAAGTAGAAAACGTCTTACCATTCTAAAATATATTGCGGGTAGCGACTGGGGAGCCGATGCAACAACCCTTAGAACAACATATATGACTTTCATTCGGCCTATACTTGAATATGGTTTCCCAATTTATTGTTGCGCATCCAAAACTAACCTTAAGAAGTTAGAACAAGTTCAATTAAGTGCTGCCCGGATTATCACTGGTTTAAGACATAGCTGTCCTTCTGATATTGTTCTTTTTGAGGCTGACTTGCAGCCGCTCCATACTAGAAGACAAGCTGGTCTTGTTAAATACTATAATAAACTCTCTAGTTATGGCCTCTGCAACAAGACCTCCAAGTATCTTAACAGCTGGAGTAATCATCAAAGATTAAAGAAGGACAGCCCTTTCAGTCTGGTCGTCTCTCTTCAACTACCTAATAGTAATGTTGAATCCAACTCATTACAGTGCTGCTAGAATCCTGCAGAAGGACTCCCCAGGGTTTACTTTCACTTTAACTTAAGTACTCATGTTAATAAGAAAGACTACATCCCAGAACATCTTAGACAACTGACCTTGGAAAACCTAAGCCACATTCCTAACAATGCCATCAAAATCTTCACTGACGGTAGTAAAATTGATATTCTAAGCAGGTAGTGGCATATATATTGAAACCCCTCACACCAAATTCACTCTTTCTCATCGTAATCCCAATCACTGTTCTGTCTTCAGAAGTGAATTGATTGCGATAGACCTGGGACTAGAAGCTATTCTTTCTGAAGAGGATTATGGTGACCTATGAATCTTGTCTGACAGCCGTAGTTCTCTCCACCATCTTAGTAATTGGCTTCTTGTAGGCGACAAGATCAGCAACTCTATCCTGCTTAAATTAAAACTCATTTCACTTAATCATGATGTTCACTTGCAATGGATACCTTCACATGTGAATCTCCACGGGAATGAAATGGCCGATAATCTTGCTAAGGAGGGTTGCAGGATTTCAAATACTCCCTCTTCAACACTTACTTTTCTGGAGTTATACTCCCGGGAAAAATCAAAAATCTCGGAGGAGTGGAAAACACCCCCCACCCATAATTGGTACAAGGGATCAAAACCGGGTTTGTCTCTTGACCTCCAGTGTGACAGACGTACCCGGACTGTTCTCTCAAGACTTGCTAGCGGTCATATTAAGTGCCTCACTTTCAACGAGGGCAGGAAAACTTTCGTCACCTGCACCAAGTGCCAAAATCATCAGGCTTCTCCTGAGCATCTTTTGGATTGCATGGGTCTCTCTAGGGAGGATCTCTTTAGCAATCCTCTTTTAGTCTTCGACTTCCTTACAGTCAACGAACTCGTGGATCTAGTCTGACTCCGTCAGACATGGAGGATAAGCAACAACAACAATAATCTTTTAACAACTTTAAAATTGCATG
>JAJQOW010001010.1:0-68534 GCA_037975125.1 Latrodectus hesperus | reverse complement strand
CATTTCTGAACATTCTGGTTCTTGTAAGTTTTGGATTTCCCGCAGACTCTTATAGTTTCATATTTCTTGTAGATTCATGTATGAAAACATGCCTTTTGTTAGAATATCTATCCATACTCTCAAACATACCTACTTAGCTTAATACTTAGATTTTTAACTGTTATAACTCTATTCTGTTAATCGATATAAGTTGTCCCTCAATATAAATTATTATTATATTTAAGGGGAATGAAAAAGTTCTTAAAAATTATATTTTGACTAAGTGTCATTGTAGTTAAGAAAGTTTCGAATATTTTACAAAATGTATTACATGAAAAAAACATAAAGTGTCGTGCATGTCATAGAAAATTTTCATGAGTTTTATTCTGTGCTTTTAAGATTCATTAAATCAAAAATGAAGTCCAATTTTAAAGTATAGCCTACATTTTAAAAAAAAATTATAAAATGAAATAAGTCATCATCAGCATTGGCACGACAACCCTTTGTGGGCCTTGGTCTTCTTCAGAAGTCTCTGCCATTCCGCCCCTTTTCTAGAAACCGACCTCCAGTTCTTGACTTTAAGTATGTTGAAGTCTTCTTCCAGGCAGTCCTTCCATCTCTTTTTGGGTCTTCCTCTTGGTCTACTACAGAAAAGGGTGGTGTTGAAGACCTTTATTGGTGTTCTTTCTGTACTCATTCTCATGAGGTGGCCTGCCCATCTCATTCTAGATAGTTTTATTGATTTAATGATGTCTTCTTCTCCATAGATTTTGTACAGTTCAAAGTTATACCTTTTTCGCCAGGTGTTATTTTCCAGGACAGCCCCAAAAATAGTTCTTACGACCAGTCTCTCAAAAATCCTCAATGTTTTTAATAATGTAATAATAATATAATTACATTTTTTCAAGTTATTTGAGTTTAAGATTTTTTATAGAAATTTTACATGTAAGAAATTTATTTCCTTTTAAAATTAAATGTGAACAATATTTTACAACTTTAATGCATATTTACGAATAAAAATAATTTAACATTAAAATGAATAATAAAAATTAATGTACAAAAATATTATGTAGTTTTCTGCATTTTGCATTCGTCATTTAAATGTTTCTATTCAGTAGAAACTGCAACCGTCAAAAATTTAGAAGATTTTTTGCATCCAGAAACATCTAAAAAATTAAGTTTTCATAAAATACCCTAACAGTATCTCATTTGGTTAAATGGCATCTTATTATTTTGTTCAATGGTTCATTTATCTTTGCTGCTGCCATCTACTGGAAAAAATGAATACTAACAAGATAATCATCAAATAAACATAAAATATTTAAATAAAATATTGATAAACGATTCAGTTTATTTTACTGAGAATTTACGAGATAATAGTTATCCTTTAACCATTTGACTTAAATTGTTCAAAGATTAAACTTAGGAAGCAGCCATATGCAGATGAAATTAATTATTCATAGACCAATAACTTCTATGACATTCAAAAGAATCAAGTAAAAGGGGAAGTAAAATTCCTTCCGATAAAGACATTTAAATAATATATGAGGTGGACTGCGCATCTCATTCTAGATAAATGAAATAAGTACACGCCATTATTTTTCGCATAAAATCATGTATTCGGTAAGAATACTTAAAAAAATACTTAATGTAAGCTTAATTCTTAAAACGATGATGACTTTACTATTTTTTAAATATCATATTATGTAAGCTAGTAAACTGCCTACTTAAATGTATTTTCATAATTATTGGGGCATCTATTCATGTATCAAGGGCTGAAAAGGAGATGAAGGTGTAAAAGTTTCTCGCAAACGGGCGTACAGAATGTAGAAGCGTAATAGCCAGTTCCCGATGTTTAACTGTGATTGCAATCGAACTTAAGCTCCGAAGAGCGCAATTCTTTCATTCGGCTACTGTGAACCCAGTTGGTAACTTGAACTTTTTTTTTAACTAATTACTGCTTCGGCGCAGATGGATACAGGATGCCAAATTCTGAGTTTGGTGATTTTTTGGCGGATTTTTATTATACGTGGCAACCTTTTTTTTTATTACGTCATAGGAAATATTCAGAAAATTTTATTTTGGCAACCCTAGTACTTACATCATCACGCACGTCACAATACGTCATCTTGGCAACATTTCTTCATCCCCGAAAAATTCAGAACATAGCATTTTGGATTATACGGCATATGTGCCCTGCTTTGTTTTTAAATCTCCAAATAGCTTTTTGGAAGTATTTATTAAATAATTCTTTATTTACTTGCCTTCTTCTCTTTTAACAATCTCTTGACTAATTGCGAAACTTGTAATGTTAAAATTATATTGGAAGATAGCTTGTATCCAACAATATGCAGAACAGCATGATCTTTTTTTTTATCCTTTGAACTGTTATGTAATTTATCTTTTTCCTCTCTTGCTTCACTGACAGGAGATTTAATGATAAATGATACTTGTTTAATTATGAAATCACTCTCTTCAAATTTTTATTTCCTGTTATTAGACACTTATAAGTTACTTGATATTTCTCATTAAAATCACCAATGTGTTGTATATTAATTGAAACTATTTAATGTGTTACAATGTGACTCACGCCAATTACTAGACAGAATAATTTAATGCATAATCAAAATGCCAAAATCTGTACAAAACAATTTCATAGGATTAACGCTTGTAGAGCCTCCCAACTTGTCTAGTGGTCAGCGTACCTGACTACGGATAAGGAGGTCCTGGGTTCGAATCCCGGTTCGGGCATGGATGTACTTTCTCTCTCTATCTATCCTGTCTTTGTCCTTTCCTTGTATGAATGGGTTGTGAATGGTTGCCTACCCTATAAACGGGTGCCTATGGCATGTGTGTTCTGAGGAAGTCGAACTCCACACCAAAATATGGTTCAGTTGGAAAAGTCAGTTGGAAAATCAGAGAGGAAAAGTGGAAAATATGGTTCAGTTGGAAAGTTTTCCGAATGAACCAAAATATGGTTCAGTTGGAAAACCCCATGTTGCCAGCCTAAGCTGGTACGCAACAACAACAACGCTTGTAGATGTTTCCAGTTGTTTACACTCTTATGTAAAACTCGACAACTTTTCTGTAGCATTTCCTTGCTTTAAAATACGTTTGCCACCATATTATTTTGTGGAAGAGCCACACTCAATAAGCAAAAGAGACACATTTCGCTTGCCAGAGACCATACATTTTGCCGACCCTCCTGTCCTAGACGAAGACCGTCATGTTAAGGGAACATGTTCATCTATGGGTGTTGTGTGGGAGTTTGGAACGGAGAATATTTGTACAGGTGTTGATCCCATCATTTGACCACGATTAAAAGTTTCGAGTTGCTTAGCTTCTATTGTTGGTGCAACAAAGCAGTCATAAACGTAACTTTAAAACACAGTAAATGCGTTTTTTATTATAATTCGGAATAAAAAAATTATTTTAAAAAGACATTTCCTATTTTGCAAGTGCTTTTTAACAGTTGTTGGACATATTTCATGCATTGTTCTCAAAATTCTCTGGAAATATCTGAAAGTTTTTGTGTATTTTCAAATTACTTTGTTCTGCTGGATAAAAACTATTTATTCCAAATAATAAAAAAGCTACTTTAATTTGCGCTCAGATAATAAGATCGATACTGGAACATTGGTATCAAATCATTTAGCATGACTATGGTTTTATATGACTGCATTTTAATTTGATTTTGCTAACCTGAGCTTTTAAAATTCAAAGTCATTACCTGTCTGGTTACCATCGTTACCAAATGAATGAATTTTGTGACTAACTCATAATTTTTAAATATATTTTTAAAGATATCAGTATATTTACTAAAATCATTTCCCTCGGTATTATTAAATATCGATATATTTTAATTTTTTTTATAATAACAAATTTCCGAAAACAGCAACCATCGTTGACAATATTTGCATTCATACACATTGACTTTTAAATATCATTTGTAAATCGCATGTCACGGTATACGTTTGAATATAAATATGTATAATTCATAATAATGCTATATGCTTTAAAAATATGAAAGGGAAATAAACAGTCGTATCCATGGTAACTGGTGTATCAACAAATAATAAACTAATTATAATTTACGAAATATAATTGATTATAAATAATCTTCTTATTTGAACCACATAATTTGAGTCTAATTAGAATAAAATAGACAGTAGAAGATAATTTAACTTTTCAATAAACCGTGAAAATGTTCGGTGATTTTTTCATCACGATATCAGATTTATGCAACTAAGTAGTCACGTGATGTCAACTTCTCGATTTCAAGATAGATTAGGAGCATTTGCTTAAAACAATTTATTCAAAAATGTATATACATTGAGTTATTGTTTCGTTTCGCGCATATTTCAGCTGTATTGAGTTTGGATGATCAAATTTTGAAACTAATTATCACTTGTTAAAGCAAGCGATTTTCAGGCCGGCGGTGCAGAAAAAATGTTTTTTAATCTCGTTATTCACTAAATATATTTACAAAATGCTTTTTATGGATATTTCTTCCCAAAATACAGGTTAAAACTTTAGAATAGTAAAATTTTATTAAATACAGAAATAGCATTTAAATAAACAGATTATGAAATTATGAACTATGAAGGATTGGATAAAAGAATAAAATAAAGTGATGCGATTCACTTTATTCAATTTTCTATTCGATTATATCATAAAATACTCTAATTTCAATTATATTTTTTCTAATTAATTTAATAAATTTACGTATTAAAAGAAATTATTTTTTGCTGAAGATAAGGAAGCATCATGTCAAAAGAAATTATTTGCAAATATGTTTCAAGTAATAATATAGACGACTTAATTGAAATTCAAAGGACTTTAGAAACATAGTATTAAGTCGATGTCACATTTATGGGAAGTGTGCGACTTTGTAATCAAACAACATTCAATGAAATGCTTTGAAATCTTCATTGACAGATTGTATATCAAGATTCTGAAATATGCGTGTTTCGTTTGCTGTTTTAAACTCACATTGCATTACCTCTCATAAATTTAAACTTGCCTTAAAATAGATACCATTTGTTAGTTTTGTCAATAAACCTGTCCACAAATGCCTGTTAGATTTGAAATCGTTACTTCCTTTTAATTATTCATATTTTTGTAGAATTGTTTTTCAGCGAAAGTAAACTTAATACACATTCCATTTTCCAGTTCTTGTCGAGTTCTTAGTTCATGTAAATAATTGATATAATAAAAAGAACTAATATTTGATGAATATCGAGAATAGGAAAGATGAGATGGATAGGAGGTACACCTGTTGGAATCACCCTTGAGAGTTTTCCGGATTTCTTCCCTTGCGATTATCTGAAAATAATCAGTCGAAAGACAATATAATGTAGGTGTTAAACTGTCAACATTTAGGTTATAAACGATGCGGCGTTAAGTAAAAGTGTCGGTTATTCTAATCCTAAATTGTCCCCACCACTAATGTTCTGGGTAGAATTTCTAGTATTATTTTATTTCTTACAACCCTATTTCTCAACAAGAGGACTAATTCAAATAGATACTTGCTCCATGCCTGTAATGAGAATCGAACCGAGGAATTGTTAGTGTTAAGACCGAAGCTCTAAGTATTCATCTACCAATTCTCGTCTATGCTGTTCATTGTGCAGTCTCAGTTTCAGTGAAGCACAGCTGAAAATTGAATGGCTAATCTCTGTCCTTATATTCAACAATTTGCCGACCGATGGCTGAGTGGTTAGCGCTCCTGACTCCTGAGCTGTGGGTCCTGGGTTCGAATCCCGGTTCGGGCATGGATGTTTCTTTCCTTCTCTGTTCTCTCTGTCCTTTCTTCTGTGTTGTTGTAGGAATGTGGCCCACCCTATGAACGGATTTGTGGTGGTATAGTAAAATATGAGAAATAAAATCTTAAATATTGATTGTAGGGTATTCATAAGATTCTCTACTGACAAGTAATAATTTTCTGTAGAATACATGAGATAAGCATAATTTTATATGTTAATGCATACTTGTCACTATCTCTTATCACAAGAACTATTTAACCACAAAAAATTATGTGCATCTATAATAGAGCTAGCTTACAAATTTTTATAATAATGTTGAATTCATTATTACATTTTCAAGCCGACCGATGGCTGAGTGGTTAACGCTCCTGACTCCTGAGCTTTTGGTCCTGGGTTCGAATCCCGGTTCGGGCATGGATGTTACTTTCTTTCTCTGTTCTCTCTGTGTTTCTATATCCTTTCTTCCGTGATGATGTATGAATGTGGCCCGCCCTATAAACGGGTTTGTGGAGGTATGGCGCGGGTAACGCTACTCGCCTCCGTGACTTGGTTCACAGGTGCCCGCTGGGTAACGACAAATGAGTAGCAGTCTCTGGCCTTGTTGTGGCATAGGGTTCAACCCTCAAGTACCCGCCGTTGGAAAAAAATATTCAACAATTTGTAGATCTGATTTCCGTCATTAGAGTTAAATTTTTGTAGGTTTGTAATTCACTTTTAACTAGCCCTCGTGGACAAAAGTGACCACAAACCGACAAACAAATAGAATAAAATTTCAAGATCAAGATATTCTAACTAATAACCAGAAAATTTCTGTCTTTTGTTAGTAAAATAACGTCTAAATTATTTACGCTGCTGGAGAGTGATGTTTAACTATAAATTAATTGTTGTTTTAATTTTTAACCGACCCTTAAAACAACCTTTGGGACAAAAAGTCAATTATTTCAGAACTAAATGCAAAATATAAGACCAACATATAAAATTTTGAATTACGTTTACACGACCTGTCCCTTATTAAAACAGTCTCGAAAATTACTAGACTTCTTCGATTACGAAGACTTATTTCAGAAACTAGGACGCTCTCTTTTTTTATTTATTTCCACCTCGTTCTAATTCTTAACATCTGCGTACTGTAAGGATTAGTCGTCGATGTTCCAAGGACTCGAAAATTATTGATTTGTCATTATGTAAGATTATTTTCTTATTTCAAGGACCGAATTCTGCATAAATAGACAGAAATAACTTATCGACAAAATTAGGCCTTCTGATATCATCTGCTTGGATCAGATAAATTACATCCTCGATTTTGGATTCACTTTTATGCTCGATTCATCTGAGTGATTTACGAGACAAATTCCTTAGCAAATCACAATAGTTCTAAATATATCTTCATTTGGGAAAAATATATTTCGTCACATTTTCTGCATTGTTGAAACTTTAAAAGTTATTATGTCGAATATTATTTTGTAAAGATAGTGACTTTTGAAGTTTATTTTTACTGGACTAGTATTTAATTTCTTTTTTAATACTTTACAGACTATATACTCTGGACTTAAAATGATTAATTTAATATGTATGTAAAACTATCTATACGATATAAGGTGATATTATTTATAATTAAAGTAGTTACTCCGTAATCTGAACAGCTTTTCGCAAAAAAAATTAGCCAATTTACTGTGGTCAAATTTTTAAAACTTTTATTAAAATTTTAGAAAAAAGATTTATGTAAGGAAAAATAGTTTAACATTTCAAAAACAGGTAGTTTGGCTTCAACAACAAAAATCACTAAATACGATGCAAATCAATAAAGATCTTTTTAAGGTATGGTAAAATCCCTATCACAAATTTTATTTTTTATTTACAAAATTTCCACTATTTTTTTTTTAAATCTCATGATAACATTTTAGCAGAAAAAATCAGTATTTTTTCCGATGTACTATTTTTTAAAACTTAAACATTCTGCAACTGATTAATCAGAGCTTTTACTTTCGATTTTATAGTTCACGGGTTTGGCTGCCATGTAGAGTATAATGATTCAGAATCCATTTAATGGCATCAGCAAAGATGAATTAGTTATAGACCGCAAAAAAGTAATCTAGAAGTGAGAAACCAAATGAAGTGAAAAATGAAACGATGTGAAAAACTTTTATCCTGAAATCAGAAAGAGAATCATTGCCGCAAACCGTTGTTTCTTTGGTCTGAGACCTCTTTTGAAATCTCACCTAATCAGGAGAAGGACAAAAATAATGTTATACAAGACATTGATTAAAGCACTTCTAACCTACGCCTCAGAGACATGGACCTTGACGATGAAGGAAGAGAAAACATTGGCGATTTTTGAGAGAAAGATCCTAAGAACTATTTTTGGTGCTGTCCTGGAAATAACACCTCGCGAAAAAGGTATAACTTTGAACTGTACAAAATCTATGGAGAAGAAGACATCATTAAATCAATAAAACTATCTAGAATGTGATGGGCTGGCCACCTCATGAGAATGAGACAGAGAGAATACCAATAAAGGTCTTCAACACCACCCCTTTCTGTAGTAGACCAAGAGGAAGACCCAAAAAGAGATGGAAGGACTGCCTGGAAGAAGACTTCAACATACTTAAAGTCAAGAACTGGAGGTCGATTTCTAGAAAAGGGGCGGAATGGCAGAGACTTCTGAAGAAGGCCAAGGTCCACAAAGGGCTGTTGTACCAATGCTGATGATGATGAAAAACTTTTAAGATCTTGAAAAAACTGCAATTTGTTACAAAAAAAACTATGGAACATCTTTAAAATTAAAAATTACATAAATTTAAATTTAGTGATTATGGTGGCGTACTCTATGCGTGAATCTACATCTCTAAATATTAGACTGGATCTGTGCCAAGGCTATCGCTGAATTACCAGCTACCTATTTTCGATTCAACAACTCGCAACATCGATTTTTATTTGAATTACATTGATTTGGAATCAATCTTAAGCATAAAGCAAGTCAAATTACTATTTTTAACGATAACGTTCGATAACAAAAAGGACCTCAAAGTAAGAAATAAAATACCGTATGATCTTATAATGTCAGTATTTTTTGCAAAAAATATAATGAAACTTTTCAAAAAATCGAAAATTACATGTATTAAAATCTGGTAATTGTTGATGTTGTTGCTCCAGCATATTTCCTTGAACCTGTCCCTGAGTTGGGCTCTATCTGTTAGTTAAAACGATCAGTCGACAGTGAATCTAATGTAATGACAGTGAATGTTAGTCTAGTACATGGAAGCTGTTGTCCGTCTGGGTGAAAACGATCAGTCGACAGAGTGAATCTAATCTAGTGACAGTGACGACAGTAAATGCTAGTCTAGTACATGGACGCTGTTGTCCGTCTGAGTGAAGACGATCAGTCGACAATGAATCTAATCTAGTGACAGTGACGACTAGTGACTAGTGACAGTGAATGTTAGTCTAGAGCATAGAAGCTGTTGTCCGTCTGAGTTAAAACGATCAGTCGACAATGAATCTAATCTAGTGACAATGACGACAGTGAATGTTAGTCTAGAGCATAGAAGCTGTTGTCCGTCTGAGTGAAGACGATCAGTCGACAGTGAATCTAATCTAGTGACAGTGACGACAGTGAATGTTAGTCTAGAGCATAGAAGTTGTTGTCCGTCTGAGTGAAGACGATCAGTCGACAGTGAATCTAATCTAGTGACAGTGACGACAGTGAATGTTAGTCTAGAGAATAGAAGTTGTTGTCCGTCTGAGCTATTAGAGATTCCTGTATTTGGAAGCTGCTTCTCGTTGTATTAGCTGAATTGGGGCTGTGTAATTGTAACTTCTGCAGCTGAAATTTTCCAAATGTTAATGAAATTGCTACGAATAAGTCTTGTGATTTTTAAAGAGATTGCTTTATCAACTCTTTATCAACACGAACCCCGAAGCGATGAGTATGAAATATTAAATAAATAATATAACTTTAAAATAATAACGTGCAATAATTAAAGAAATTATCAAGACACTTAAGCTAATAATGCATGTTACAGATAGCAAATTTATAAGATGGATTATTTACCTATATATTATGAGTATGGATGATTAAAAATTAATTGAAATTTTATAATAATTAATTAAAATTGGTTTAATAGGAGGTCAAATTGAATCCAAATTATTAGAATCATTTTTACAAATGTTTATAACAATTTATATTTTTTGCCTTGTAAAGATTCGAAAGGTAATTAAAAATTAAAGATAATTTTCACGAAAGCAAGTCACTAAAACAAATTAAATTTACCCTTATTACTTTAACCTTAATAAGATTCCATTGTAATTATATTTTTGGACCAAGTAACCTTAAAAATTAATTTTGATAGTTTATAATTGACTCTTTTTGTTCATTGTGTCTTGGGTAATGTCTCAGATTCTTACTAATACCATCGCTAGTAATTCATTCATAAACTTTTAATTGAACGTATTCTAGGCACAAAAATTAACAAATCTTTCAATTTACATAAATAAATTCCGTATGTACTGTGTCACCGAATTTTTGTCCAACGTTGAATGGAAAACGAATGAATTGAATGTAGTGAAACTCCTACAAAGAAGTTGGTCGTTGGCTAACTTGAAACGTTAGCTATCCTGTCTCTTGTTTGCTTTAAAAGCTGATGGAATGCACATACATATGTGTACTTGTTTGTTGATTTCAATAGAGAAAGCAATATATTACCTAATAAATTATTCATTAAATGTGGATTTGAAGTGAAGAATAAAATGAGCGCAGAAAAAAAATATGTTATTTCAACTTCTAATAACATCTTTGTCATTCCACTTTGACAGATTCGTAACAAATAATAGAATTCTACTTATTTATGCGGAATATGCTACCAAATTCAGATGGGATTAAAATAACAGTAAAGGCACCCTTTTATTTAATCTCCTTACTCTCCAGATACATTCCGAGATTTTTTCCCTCTCCCGGACACAAATAGGGGAAACAAAAGATGATGGAGTAGCTTTTCAACAGAAAGACGAAGGCAATTTCCCTCTATCACGGCTTCTTTTCCCCTCTGACAGCCTGACTCCGCCTTCTGCAAATCTCCTTCTGACCACAACTGCGGTGAGAAGTGAAAGTTTACTTTTCTTGAGCTTTCCCCTCATCTAAAGAGAAGGGAAAATCATAAATAATAAATGAAGAAGGAAGTATTCTTTCTCATAAATTTGCATCGGAAGTGGTTTGATTCTTTTTATTTTTTTTCCTTAAGCATAATCGGAGAAGGGCTATTTATTTCCACACTATCAAAGAAGTTAGTGGTATGATTATTTTTTTATCGATTAATATATATATATGAGAATTTAATCGTATTTAAAGGGATGCAGCTGAAAGACTTGTTAGGTTTTAGTTTTCATTTCAGAGGAAAAAATAATACTTCGTAAAATAATAAAATAATAAGCCAGACTTTAATAAAAGAGGCTGCTAGGAAATTTTAATTAAATTATTATGTAAATCATTTCTTGATTCTTATTATGTGTGTAAGTGTTGAAGCAAGAAAACTCTTCTCTTTAAACTAGACATCATAAAAATATTTCGCTTTATTACCATTAGAAAATTTATCTTGGATTTACATTCTTTAGAAATTTTTGTATCAGCCATACCCATACTTTTAACGATGCTCAGCGTATTATTTTGAAAGAGTATATACCAACAATACCACAAAAAATAATAAATGCCCTTATGATTGAAGATAGTAAATAAAATAAATGACTATAAATGTCTTGATAGTCAATTTTATGACATTGAAGGGCTGAAATTTACTAAAAATTACATGAAACTTCAATAAAGTATCAGATTTTTTCTTATCGCTTTGAACCTTGTTAATGTCAATTAATGTTCAACTACAATTAACATGAAACCTATCAATCCCTGGGGTGCTTTTGCTAAACTGTTGAATTGGTCATATCTGAAATTTCCTAATTGTCACTTGACAATTTTCAAACGATCCGAAAAATTAAGTTTCCATTCGGTGGAGGAAATTTACCAACATATAGAAATAAGTAAGTACGTTTCTTAATTACCTTACTTTGGTCAAAAAGATCTCTGTCAGCTGTTCTTCAAAACAACAAAAACGACTTTAAATCTGTCTAAAATACATTTGCAGTATCTATCTCGAAACTTATAAAAACGCAATAAACGTTGATTTTAAGCTGACATTGAATAAGGAGATCAGTTTGACTTATTCTTCTATATATGTTCTCGTTATAACAAACTAGCTGTATCCGTTCACACGTTGTTGTGTTTGAACAAAAAGGCAGTTTTGATACCTCAAATATAATTTATTAATGATCAAATGTATTCAATACATCAAAATGAAAATTAACAATAAAATTATCCCTATATATATGTCTCATTTTTAAGAAGAACTAATTCTGAGCTCTATAAACTATATAAAGAACCAGATATTGTTAAATTTATCTCAATACAGAGATTAAAATGGGCAGGACATTTGAGCCGGATGAACGACAATTGGGTGATGAAAAAAATTTTCTTGGCTCGCCCCATTGGCACCAGAAGAAGAGGACGACCGAAACTCCGATGGCGTGACTGCCTTGAAAACGACCTAAAAACACTAAAAGTGACAAACTGGATAACCTTATCCAAAAATAGAGGGTCCTGGTATGCACATCTGAGGAAGGCAAAGGCCCACCCTGGGCTGTCAGGCCAATGAAGAAGAAGAAGAGTATGTCTCATTTGAATATAACATATGTACAAAACATAGATATACAAAGTTGATGGTAGAATAAACATGCTTCATCACTTGTGATATTAAACAATATTGCAAACGAGAATTTCAATTGAACAATAATTTCATAATTATTAAATATCATCTTGTGAAATAAATGATATTCGATGACTGATGGTGAGCTTTATCTTAGTAGTGCTTGTAAATATGCAATATTTTTTGTTTTCCTCTCTGGTGCAGGAACAAATAAATTTGATGGTTTTCCAACTCATCAATATCCAACGTACATCTGTCCATGTGACATGCATGGATTTATCAAATTTAATCCACATACTTGCAATGATTGTCTCTGTGATTTGTTATTGGCCATTGCAAAGGCTAGTCGTACGGAAAACAGTAGACGTTTGAATTCAAATGGAGTATCCGTTAGTACCATGGGAATGTGTGGTAGTAGTACATGTTCCCCTTGGTGTTTTCCATTTAAAATGGCTGTCTCAATTATGTTATTCATTAGTTTTTACTGATAGCCAAGTGCCATTGATCTTCTTCTTCTTCTTTTTAGAATTGGGTTTGTATGTCATTGGGCACCTCTGCTTTTATCAGCATTTTGTACCATTAACTCCAAACCCAATGTTTCCTAGTTCCAGTTGCTCGGGTCACCCACTTTATTAATAAAGTCCGATAACCCTTTAATGGAGTCTAAGTGTAACTCTCTAGTATGGATGATGCCTAAAGAAGTTAATCTAGGGAGAGCAAGAGCCTCGCATTCATAAATGATATGCTTGGCCGTTTCCTCTTGCGTATGACATTTCCAGCAGATAGGGTCTTGCTGAAACAGTCCCATCTGGTCAGAAAGTCAGTCATGCTAGGGATAGCTTCCTGACTTTCACCAGAAGAAGATGGTTTGGAGGTCATTTCTACCTCAAGTGAAGGATTCATTACTGCCCCTTTACTAAAATGCCTCTGAGTTCCCTTGTCTTTTTCAGCAAGGTCTACTTCAGAGGCTTCACCTGCAAATGCAGAAAGGTTTGTTATTTCTTGCGTCTTTTCAGCCACAAGATAACAATTAATAAGCTCAGGTAATATAAGTCCACCCAGCATTGCCTGAGATACTGGGCAAGGCAAATTACTCTAGAAGTTTGCCAGGCAATTAGAGGCTCCGTTAAGACACCAATACCGCGGTGCCAATTAGCCCTAGGCACGGATTGCATAACACCAGGGTTTACTGGATCTGGTTCGCGGCCTCTGATTCTATATTCAAGGCTATCCTGTCATTCTTACAGGACATTCAGCGATCCACCACCTGTGGACGCGCCTGGTGGCTGCTCAAGCCCCAGGAAGGTACGCGTACCCCCTGGTTCCAGGAAGTCCCATTGATAGTCACGGTGGATTTATATTTCGTAGAAGGATGATTGGAAAACCAATTTTCAAAGATAAAATATGCGGTGGCATTACTGGTAGATTCAATGAATTTAAAAATTCTATTGGATAACCAACTGATTCATCGTGATGGACAACTGTATGTATGGATTTATATGTCGTTTCTTCATCAGGTATTTCATTTTGAATTGTGCAATTTATTAAATTCACATCAATGTTTTTTGGCTGCCAATATAGCACGTTCACTAACCTATTGACTATTTTTATAATTCTGCGATAAAGTTGGAAAGACTTTGGCAATCAATTCATCAGTGGATTTTACAGTGTGACAAAAGTTTTCTGGTAATGTAATGCTGTGTGTCAATTCGCCCATTTCCATTTCACCTTTCCAAATATCTAACAATTGTTTTGCAAATCGTTCAGAAGATTCATTTTGTAGTAATTGAACACGCATATTGGTCTTTAAAGATATTTGCTCCACATACCGCCATAACACTGATGATTTGAGACATGCATTCAAATCATCTGCAGGTGTTGAACGTGGTATAACTGGTAGAGTTAGTCGAAAATCACCAGTTAGCAAAACGATTGCACCACCAAAGAGCTGCTCATCTCCTCTCAAATCTTTTAATGTACGATTGAGTGCTTCCAATGATTTCTTGTGTGCCATGGTGCATTCATCCCATATTATATAAGCTGACATGATCTTAGTACTTTTCCCATCCCAGAATATTTGCTAATATTACATGTTGGAGTTTCAATTACCTGCATATTTAATAGCAATTTCAATGCTGAATGTGCAGTTAGACCACCATTCAAAAGAGTTGCTGCAATACCAGATGATGCAATAGCAAGTGCAATATTATTTTGAGATGTTAAAGTTGCCAGAAAAATTGAAGTAAGATAAGTTTTGCCAGTGACTCCGAGAAACATAAACCACAACTCTTGTCAGATATTGCATTTATAATTGTGTTATATGCTGTTCGTTGTTCTAATATCAATTTCGGCAAATTAATTCTAACAAATGTAATTCCTTAACATCGAAGTGCGTTTCTCGTTGTATACCACGATCGAAAATGTCATTTCCAGACCTATTTGGAGCAATCATTCGCAATTCTGTCAGTGATTTGTTGGATATTTTCAAACATAGATCCTTTGAAATCAGGGCTTCATTGTATATATTTGATATAAATTGAATGTTGGGATTAGCATTTATTATACGCATGCGATGTAAAATGTCTTCACTTATATATTTTTTATATTTTCACCAAAAATCCTTTGGATTAGCCAGAAAACATGTTGTTAGTATGATCGAAAATAGTGTACGTATCTGCTGTGATTGATCTCTATTAGAAGCAGCAGCGAGTAAAATATACCAATGAGCATCGTTTTCTAAGAGACTTAATTTCTGACAAGCCTAGACGAAGTGTAGTACACACATGGTTATTGACTGTTTTTAATTCTTGGAAAGATATGGGTCCACGATCATTGATTAATAATAATCTTAGGTAAAGGCATTCTGCGTTATTTGTATGTACAGAGTACGGACGACCCAATGCATCTGTGGAATATAAATTTATATGTCCTTGTACTGCTCTACCTTGCTTACAACGCTGAAATTTACATGAACATATGTCATACATACGACCATATACATGAACATACGTCATTGCATCTTGTGCATATTCTTGCATGTGTTTTGAGGTGCCTATAAATGTAGATGGTAAAATGACCATTTTTCCCAATTCTCTGAGATTTCCATCATTTAAAACTGCATCACGTAAATGGATGTACTTTTCAGAACGCAATTTGACTTGATTTAGTTATATGTAGGGGAGTCTTTCACCTTTTACTTTTGCATACAAGTCAACAATGTATTGATGAAATTATTGTCTACATTTCAATATATGATTATCAGAACTCTCACGAACCATCGTTCGATATGCACAATAATTCATAGCACTGACCTTTTTGTTAATGTCCTCATTAGTTGTAGGATTTCTCATATTAATAATAAAATGATATCTATCCTCTCCTTGCCGAAATAGAATTGGATATTGTAATGCATCATATGAACTATGCGTTTCTGATACTTGCTGGACGTCACCATTCCTACGATGCATAATTATATTGCGATAATTAAATTCTTCACCAACTATGACAATTGCCACTTCATCGATCGTTGGTGCGTTGAATTGTCTTCTTGACCAATACGTGTTTTATCTGCCCTTATGATTACTTTGTAATCGTCAGATGGCATTCGTTCAATGGCGGTTTTAAATAATTTAATCAATTCATTATATTGTTCAAACAAATTTTGTAATTCAGCGACAATCTCGCGTTTAGTACTCATTTTCAGTTGACACCGTCTGTTGATTTGTTCGTCAGTTTTTCCCATGAAATATATCTGAAGATATTTGTGATAAGCATTTGGCGAGGACAGTAGTGATCCAGAATGGTGATAAATTTGCCCTTGTAATTTAAATGCTGGCATATAATATTCTATTCATATAATTTGCGCTAACAATATTCGTTGCACCGAACGATGTCATTTGGAAGCATAAATTGTACTTGCGTATATTTTTCAAAAAAAATTTTGATTGACTTGTTTCACCGGTTATTAAAGTTAATAATGTTTCAGGTGGTGAACGCAATTCTGGTAACTTTACTTTTCCACCAGCACAGCACATACCTGGTGCTTCATTTTTTAATTTTTGAGCAATTCCGACTCCTATTCCATTACTCTAGATGACACTGTGCTTCTGGTGCAGTAACAATATTACTGTTGGATCATTGTTACTCCCAGAATGACAATGTCACTCGTCATCATGCCACATCCATCATGGACTGATATGTTGACAATGGCTTGAATCAATTGGATTGAGTTGCCTAGGGTCTAGACTTAAATCTTATAGAATAGTTCTGGGATGAGTTGGATCTCTGAATTAAGAGGTCCATCCAAAATCTGCGAAAGCACTTACATGACTTCTCCAAGACGAGAGGAAGAAAATACCATTGTCCAATATTCAAACACTTGTGGAAAACATGCGCCGAAGGATTAAGGCTGTAGTCGCCAAGTTTGGTAGCACTACCAATTATTGGATATGAATAAATTACATTTATCTCTTTTATCACAAGTGTCCAAGTACTTATAGGTAGATAGTTTATTTACTCCACTCACCTCAGACGAAAGTTGATTTTAAGTTCTCCAGGTTTCCAAACTAGTAACAAGTAAATACGGTCCAATATTTATGAAAAAGATTCTTGAATCGTTGTACGCTATTGATTACAAATCCATCGCAACAGCTTTGAGGTATTAGTTTGTTAAATATTAATCTATATTCAAGGTCTTTATATATAAGGAGTCAGTTTACGCCATCACTGAATCATCAATGATATATATTGGGATTTTTCTTTTTGTCAGGATGGCTGCTGCTGATTATGTTTTTTGAGATTTTTTAGCTTGTATAACAGTTTTCAATTAACATGTTATCCATTAGTAATGCAAAATTTTCTTTTGAAAGCCTCATGGGTGGAGGAAAAGGGCAGCCTCTGTAAGTCGTAAGACCAGAGCACCAATGGTAGAGGACTGACTTAGCTAAAGTACCTGTAAGCTTTAGCTGTGTTTTGGGGAATAGCCTTCACGCCATGGGTGGCCCTACCAGGAGTGTACAATCCCGACGATCTTCACCTATTCCACCCAGTGGCATACCCTCGCCAAGATGAGGCAGCCTACAGGCAAATTTGGTTCATTCCCCCTAGTCATTCCTGGTATCAAGCTGATTGTTCTGGAAGATTTCTTGCTATTGGTTGTGATAGATATGTTCAGACTACACTTTCCCGTTTCTTCAGTGGCCATTCGAAGGAACTTACTTTCGAGAGAGGTCTCAAAATATATCCAAATTGTTCTAAATGCCAAAATGAAGCAGCATCACAGGGACATTTTCTTGAGTGCCTAGAGTTGTCCCTTGAGGACTTATACAATATCCCTGCTCTTGCTTTTGATTCTCTGAAATTGAGAGGACTCGTGGTCCTCATCTAGTATACTCCGAGACATGGATGGAGATTGGTAACTGTTGTAAATAATATAATACAAATAATCGCAAAGAAACACAAAGTCAATCTCTTTTCGTTTGTAAAGCTGTAGTCTTCTAAGACGTCCACAATCGTCTGCTGCGCTGCCTTCTGATTGGTGGTTGTGTTCAAGCCGTCCAAAATCTATAAATACACCATGTTCTGTTCTATTAGTTTATTATAATTTCTTTCTTTGTAACTTGCTTCATTAAATATTCTTTTTGCGATTCATGGACTCTTGTTCGTTTAACGAATTTCAACAGCAGAGCGTGGTTTTCACTGTTATAAATTAAAAGCAGTTTCTAGTTTTAATTTATTGCTTGATAGAACAAATTTATCAATAAGCAATGGTATCGCCCCATGATTTATATGGAGTAAATCCATTTGATGGAAAGAACTTTCCTGTTTGGCGGTGGCGAGTGGAAGCTGTTTTGTCTACGAAAGAACTGGAAACATACTTAGTTAAGGAGCACGATGTGAATAAGGAAACAAAAGTCGTGAAAGGAAAGAAAGCCTACGCATTACTCATGTCACTCTTAAGTGATCAAGTGCTCGTATCAATGAGTGGTGAAAATACGGCGAATTAATTACGGGAGAAACTTCATGCTGTTTATGAAAGCAAAGGAGGGGTAAACCAAATACTAACTAGAAAACGTCTTGCTACATTTAAGAAAAACAGAGATGTTCCAATGCGCCAGCATATAGATGAAGTATCAAAACTTGTCGCCGATTTACGAATGTCTGGAGCGGAGGTTAGTGATATTGATACTATCGTTTATATTTTGATGTCTCTCCCTCCAGAATTCGAAAATGTTACGGTTGCATTAGAGAATCAACCGAGTGAGAATTTATCATTAAATTTTGTAACTCAGCGTTTGATAGACTCTGAAGCTCTTTTGAATGATTCGAGAAATAAAACAAGTATTCGTTTTAAGAAACAAACTGTGGAAAGTGCGGCTTTTTCTATGAGAAAAGAACTCACATGTTTTCATTGTAAAAAGAAAGGACATACTGCTAGGTTTTGTAAAAAGAAAACATGCTATAATTGCGGTGGTGTTGGTCATTTTAAAAAGAATGTAAATTCAAATTTGAATCTAAGACTGATGAAAAATATTCTTCTACTCTAACTTTTACTGCTGGCAATTTGACTTTCGGAAGTGCGAAAAAGTTCATTATTGATTCCGGGGCAACATCCCATATGTGCTCTCAAAAAGACTAGTTTTCATTCCTTAAACCGTCATCAGGAACTATTCGATGTTCTTCCCGCTCCACTGCACTGGAAGTGAAAGATATTGGAAGTGTAAAAGGCAAAACATCTAATAGAATTGACATAACTTTAGAAAATGTACTTTTTGTTCCTGAACTCAATGGAGAATTAATTTCTGTAAAGAATATTGAATTAGGAGTGTTATCTTTAGAAATAAAAAAGTGTTCATTGAAAATGAGAAAGAAAACATTTGTTTGGGCTATCGTGATGATAGCGGACAATATATCTGTGACTTTGTTCCAAATTGTGAAATTTCCCTTACTGAGAAAGAAAATGACTTTGATTTATGGCACAGACTACTTGGACATTCCTCTAATAAAGCCTTAAAAGAACTTGGATTGCCTACCTTTGATAAATTTTGTGAAGTGTGTACTTTTTCCAAACAAAGTGCTTCTCCTATAGGAAAAGGTCCTAGATGAAGGGCGTCCGAAACTATGACATTGATTCACACAGATGTTTGTGGCCCTATTGATCCGCCTATGGCTACAGGTGAGCGTTATTTTATGACATTAATTGATGATTATTCACGTTTTATGGAAATTCGTTTGCTGAAAAGAAAAAGTGATGTTGTGAATGAATTAAGATGCTTTTTAAAAGCAAATCCTTCAGTACAGAAAATTAGGTGTGACAATGCAAAAGAATATGTTTGTGGTGAACTCATCAAATGTGCTACTAAATTTGGTGTTACAATAGATCCAGTTCCTCCTTACACCGGACATTTAAATGGAGTTGCTGAGCGTGCCAATCGCACATTGTTAGAAAAAGGGCGAGCTTTAATATTTGAAGCAAAACTTAGCAAGATATTTTGGGAATTTGCAATTTTAACTGCTGCATACCTAAGAAACAGAATTCTTAGTAGATCCATAGAGAACTGTACTCCTTATAGATTAAAATATGGTAAAGATTCAGATCTTCAAAACATTCGAGTATTTGGATGCGATGCATACGTGTTGGTTCCTCCCTCTCAAAGGAAGAAATTAGATAAGAAGTAAAGCAGGATGATATTTGTGGGATATTCGACTATGGGATATCGTTTAATGGATCCACAGATTCAAAGAGAATAGTGATATCAAGGAACACACATTGTATTTAACGAAGAAAGAAAAATGAATTTAGAAGATAAAAATATTCTGAATGTGAATTACATTATTTCGGAAAATGAAGATGATGTTAAAGAAATTGGTGGCGAAGAAAATATTACTGAAACAATTGTTACAGAAGAAATTTTGGAAAGACCACAAAGGCAAAAGAAACCACCAGTTAAATATCCTGAACCAGAAGTTTATGAAGCAATGGTAATTTTTGAAGATTCATTATCGCTTAAAGACTTATCTGCACTGCCAGAGGAAGAACAGAATCTTTGAAAGAGGGCAATGGATGAAGAAATGCAGTCCATGGAAATGATCGAAATTTGGTGTCTTGAAGAATTACCACATGGGAAACGTGCAATTTCATGCAAATGGGTTCTATGCGAAAAACGAGATGGAAAATATATGGCTCGACTCGTTGCTCGTGGTATTATGCAAAGAGAAGGAGTGGATTATGATAAAACATTTTCACCAGTTATCAGTATTCCTGCATTACGTAGTGTTTACTATTGTTCTTCAAGAAAATTTAAAAGTTTATTCACTGGATGTTAAAACTGCATTTCTCAATGGTGAAATAAAAGAAATTATTTACATGGATCAACCAGAAGGATATGATGATAATAGTGGAAGGAAGTGCCGGTTACAGAAAAGCTTATACGGACTTAAGCAGTCACCTCGTCAATGGTATGTAAAGTTTTTAAATTTCATTCTCAAATTAAACTTTAAGCCATTAAATAGTGAACAATGCATTTTTATTCATCAGTCTAAAGGTAAAAGAATTCTAATAGCACTTTATGTGGACGATTTATTAATTGCGGGTACTGATGATAGTGAAATCAAAATTATAATTGGATTATTATCAAAATAATTTGAAATGTCTAAATCTGGAACAGTTTCTGAATTTTTAGGAATTAAAATAACATTTACACCTGATGGACTGTATCTAAATCAAGAAACATATATTTTGAATTTATTAAGCAAATTCAAAATGTTTGATGCTAAAATAGTCTTTACTCCCATGGAAGTAGGAGCAACAGCAGCTGATTTTGAGAAAGGAAGTGCTTTTTGTGGACCCTACCGAGAACTAATAGGATCTTTAATTTATTTAGCATATACCTCTCGTCCTGATATCCTTTATGCTGTAAACAGTTTGAGTCATCTTCAAGAACACCCTACTGATATTGCTTGGAGTGCATTGAAAAGAATTTTGAGATACCTGAAAGGTACTTCAACTTTAATACTGGAATATAAAAAGTGTGTGGATAAAAATTCATGCTTAAATGTCTATGCAGATGTTAACAGGGTCCAAACCCAAATGACAGAAAATCCATATCTGAAGCAGAAATTATTGCCCTAAGTAAAGCCATTCAAGATGCATTGTGGTTGAAAAACATTATTTTGGAATTAAATGATATTAAAAAAATCCTGATTTTTGAAGATAATCAATCTTGTATTAAGTGTGTAGCAAATGAAAACAACAAAGGTCGATTAAAACATATCGACATTAAATTAAAATTTATTCGACATTCCTTGAATTGTCATGATATAAAAGTTCACTATATTTAAATATAACTTACAAATTGCTGATATGTTTACAAAATCTTTATCTAAGTTTAAATTAAAGGAACTTTTACCATTATGTGGATTAAAATTGTATTAGATTATATCATGTTAATGTAAATATTCGATGGCTTGAACGTTTCTAATTTCTTAACGTATACTTATTTTTTTGATTTATATGATTTTATTGTGCATGTTTCTTTGTGATTAAGGGCGAGTGTTGTAAATAATATAATGCAAGTAATCGCAAAGAAACACAAAGTCAGTCTCTTTTCGTCTGTAAAACTGTCGTCTTCTAAGACGTCCGCAATCGTCTGCTGCGCTGCATTCTGATTGGTGGTTGTGTTCAAGCCGTCCAAAATCTATAACTTTTGTCTTTTTTTTTTTTATCTTTTCTTTTTTTTTCTTTTTCCACTTGTCCCACGACAACAATAACAACAATAATCTTTATATTATTTACTTTGGTTTCAATCTGTTTCTTTTAATTAATATATAGCCTACAACAATAGTTGAAATATTAATGGAAATTAACTTTTAAAAATGTATAGTATATATTTATGACATTAATTAACATTAAATAAATTTTTTTACATATATAAAATTTATCTCAATTCATTTTCATGAAGAAGATGGTCTTATAATAAATTTTTAAAGTATTATTGTTTCTTTAAAGTAATATTTAAGTCTGATAACATGTAAAAATCAAGACGATAATTACTATACGTGTTACATGTTTTTTTTTCTTTTCATATAAATTGGAAAGCTATGCTTATCTGAGAAAAGCACATTAAAAAAATCCTTTTTCGTATTTTCAAGAGCTTTTCAAGAGGTCCATCTCATAGATATAAGTGCATTTTTAGACATAGTAAATGAGCGTCTTTGACGCGCAATTAGTCCAGCCTGCGAAGGGTAAATTGAATAGGCTGAATCTGTGTCCCAAGATTAATGAATGGTTAGAATGACGCTAATGACCGCAAATAACCAAATATGCAGGTCAATGTCAAGTAATGAGACAATTAAATGTTGTTCTCCTTTATCTTGAAATCGGTAGAAATAGTGGATTGGGAACTATTTTGAACTGAGCGAAATATTTTCATCCTATGCTTAACATTTTCAACCAAAACTTTCCCTCACATTTATATGAAATTAAAAATTTTTGCTTGCGAAAAATTTATTTTCTATATAATTTGGCATATAATCCATGATTCGAAATTCTGAATTTTTTTGGCGATGAAGAAATGTTGCCAAGATGACGTATCGTGACGTGCGCGATGACGTAAATACTAGGGTTACCAAAATAGAATTTTCTGCATTATTCTTATAGGTCTCCATAATATGTAATGACGTAATAAAAACGACGTTGCCAGGATACATAAGAAAATCCGTCAAAAAATCTCCAATCTCAGAATTTGGCGACATGGATTATACGGCAACTGTGCCATCATTTTTACCTTTAATTTTTTTTAAAAAAATATGATTGTAACTTTTAACTTATTTTTTTCGCGATTTATTATTTTTAGAATGAGTCCGTATCTTAGTTCTGATGTATTATATTTCTATTTGCCTATTTCAACCTACAAAAATTGCTTACTATAATCAATCATCGCGCAGTTTTAAACAACGGTCGAGTGATGGGGTTGACACTTGACACTTTTTCTTCCGAACTTCCACACATTAAGAGGCATCGGACCAAAAAAATATTTAAATATGCATTAGCTCTTTTAACATAATAATAATCAATTCAAAGTGTCAAATTCCCAGCATAATTTTTTCTAATATATTCTCGTATTAGCAAAGTAAAATCGTATAATTTATTGGCATCGATTTAAGATCAGACTCTTTATTTGACTTTTTGGTATTCAAATGCTGGCAGGTGTACTATTATTGATTGTTATTCACAAATAATCTATTGTAATGAGCATATAAAATATTGAAATTGACATTTTTCTCTCCAAATTTCTGAGATAACCAATATAAGTTATAAGTTTAAACTATACATAGATTTATTAATATAATATTTTGCTTGATCAGGATCGAATAATCTTGTCAGCACTTTTATCTAAAATTCCCATTGCAAGGCAAATATATTAATTATATTAATGCGTAATTCTATCCCTAATTTTTTAATGTCAGCTAAATTAAAAAAGATGAATGAAAGCTTAATTTTAACTGCTAAATACTTTAAACTTCGATTTTTCGATTTCAGCCGATTGTGAAAAAGAGCTTCGATTTTCAAAAAATGTATGTTTGTCAATAAAGGAAATCAATAAATAGTTTATCATCATCTTCAATTTTTTGCTTACCGATTTAATTCTTTTCATATTATTTTAAATCTCTATTTTCAATGAGATTTATACTATATTCTAATTGAAAAAGACCAAAAGAATCATAGAATTTAGGATTCACAAAACAGCGAGTTCGATCTTGCCTAATGGCATCGATATGGAATATATTCTAAGATACACTTAGAGACACTTCTTACATAAGTAATTATGAATCAAGCTAATTTATCGAAGTTATGTACTTCTTTTTTCAAAAATATAAATTCAGATGGAAACTAAGATTTAAATATAGCTCCAAACCTCTACATCTATCTAAGGTATGAGTGTAATCTAGGCAATAATGATTTGAAGATCATAGTGCTGACTTTTCAGCTATAATTTTTGGTTAAAATGCAATCGAATTAAAGTGTCAACATTTGTTGTAGCAATCATTTTTTATATTTTCACATTACATCAGTGGAGAAATAATAGGCTTTACGAATTTTTTTGTTGTTGTTATTTATGACACTTGGACTAGCCAAACTCTCTATGCCGTTAACTATGCAAATTTAAGTCAGTAGGGTGCGTCTTTCGTTTAACCAGTTCACCACGAAGGTGAAAGTATGACTTTGCTTTAAACTCCTCCGATAGATGGCACCACCAGAGGATCCACTCTCTTGATTTTTACATCGATCTGAAGGGGTGAAAAAAACTTTTCAGACCATTGCACCCATCATAACTGCTCAACGACAAACAATCTACAGATTTAACAAGGATGTGTATCGCATGTACTCGATGGGTCTTTGGCGGGATTCGGGAATCGAACCCCGGAACGAGAAATCAGATACCCTAGGCTATCAACACAACACTTGTTCTTGGAATCAGAATCAAATTGTGAAAGTGACGCCGTTATTCACCTGGCTGTCATCTCTATTAAGCGTGATCAAGAAAACTCCAATATTAATCAGTAATTTGCAACTAAATATATTGAATAGGGGTATTGTTAAAAGCGTCACCTTCATGATCGTAAGATTGCGAACTCAATTCGGATTCGGTTGCTATATTGGTAGTGTCTTTGCATGTTAATTAGCTTAGAACTAAACTAAACTAAAACTAAACTCCATGGCACGACTGCCCATGTGGGCCAAGGCCTACAGTGCCCATAACTGTTTTCACGACCGAGGGCCCTGGGGTGCGAAGCATATGTCCCGATTAGGTGGTCAGCCTAACGTGAAACCCCCAGCGTTTAGTTCCCAAGCATGCTTGGTACTCAGTTTATCGACTCACTGAAATTTAGAACTATTGCCCCTTAATGGAGTACCATAAAAGTACGAAAAGAGGGGTATTATTTTAGATGTGTTATCTCCCTATTTAAACTGACTAGCATTCACGAAAAATTATATGATTAAGATTATCATATTATTGTCTCTATATATTGAATTAAGAGATATATAAGATCCTTGGCAAATATATATTGTGTAATAGACATGTAGTCTTAAATTCTAAATATAACAAAACTTATTTATTTCGCCCACTGAAAATCTTTTTGTTTTCAACGTAACATTCAATTTCCAAATACCTATAAAAGATTATATGCTTTATATATAAGTGATGTACTTGAAAGAAAATAAAAATTCTGACGTATTTAAACATCACTTTAAAATTAAAAAAAACCTTTTTAGATTGCTCCTATTTTTAAAATATTTATCGGTCATAGAGGTCACGATTGGCTAGGGCGTTCATTCTCGGTATCAGAAGGTATTGAATTCGAATCTGGATCCAATCAAATATCTATCATGTTCGCTAAAAGCGCCTTGGGCATGTTAAATATATCGTAGTCGCAATGCTTTCCGATGAGAAATTAAACCTCTAGGGGTGACAAGCCAAGTCTGGGGTATTCTATTTGGTCCCTGCTTCTAAATTACGAAGATAGCTTTCGGGGACTACAATATACACCCACTGAGTGAGGTGTCATCCCTGGAACCAGGGGGTACGTGTACCTTCCTGGGGCTTGAGCAGCCACCAGGCGCGTCGGCAGGTGGTGGATTGCCGAATGTCCTGTAGGAATGACAGGATAGCCTTGAATATAGAATCAGAGGCCGCGAACCAGCTCCCGTAAACCCTGGTGTTATGCGATCCGTGCCTAGGGCTAATTGGCACCGCGGTATTGGTGTCTTAACGGAGCCTCTAGTTGCCTGGCAAACTTCTAGAGTAATTTGCCTTGCCCAGTAACTCAGGCAATGCTGGGTGGACTTATATTACCTGAGCTTATTAATTGTTATCTTGTGGCTGAAAAGACACAAGAAATAACAAACCTTTCTGCATCTGCAGGTGATGCCTCTGGAGTAGACCTTGCTGAAAAAGACTAGGGATCTCAGAGGCAATCTTGTAAAGGGGCAGCAATGAATCCTTCACTTGAGGTAGAAATGACCTCCAAACCATATTCTTCTGGTGAAAATCAGGAAGCTATCCCTAGTATGACTGACTCTCTGACCAGATGGGACTGTTTCAGCAAGATCCTATCTGCTGTAAATGTCATACGCAAGAGGAAACGACAGAGCATATCATTTATGAATGCGAGGCTCTTGCCCTCTCTAGATTAACTTCTTTAGGCATCATCCATACTAGAGAATTACACCTAGACTCCATTAAAGGGTTATCTGACTTTATTAATAAAGTGGGTGACCCGAGCAACTGGAACTAGGAAACATTGGGTTTGGAGTTAATGGTACAAAATGCTGATAAAAGCAGAGGTGCCCAATGACATACAAACCCAATTCTAAGCAGAAGAATGACGAGGTGTCATCCCTTCCACCTTTTGTAATGCTGAAAGGTAGAAATCCTAGGAGGTATCATACAACAATATTTACCAATCATATTAAAAAAATTTTTTTTAAGTAAAATAATAAAATGGGAAGAAACTTTGGAAATAAAAAGTTTATGATCTTGAAAAACAATTGAAATCAAAGAAAATGTGTGCATTAACATAATAAAAAAATTTCTGTTTTTAAAAAATATAAATATCAAGAAAAAAAAACGTAATCGAGCTGATATTTCAGCAAATTCTATTTATGTCCTGTGTAGGTGATTAAAATGCTCGAGCCACTACCCATAGAGGGCTAAGCAATGTCCTCTGAACTGTTTCTGACACCTTATAAACTGAGGAATGGAGAGAGAATTTGTAAATAATCTACAATTATTTGCTAGTGATAAGTGTTTGAGGACATATATATAAATGATATGTTATAGGACATCAGAAAGAGGATCATTGCCGCAAACCGTTGTTTCTTTGGTTTAAGACCTCTATTGAAATCTCACCTAATCAGAAGAAGGACAAAAATAATGTTATACAAGACATTGATAAAAGCAGTTCTAGCCTACGCCTCAGAGACATGGACCTTGACGATGAAGGAAGAGAAAACAATGGCGATTTTTGAGAGAAAGGTCCTAAGAACTATTTTTGGTGCTGTCCTGGAAAATAACATCTGGCGAAAAAGGTATAACTTTGAACTGTACAAAATATATGGAGAAGAAGACATCAAATCAAAAACTATCTAGAATGAGATAGGTAGGCCACCTCATGAGAATGAGTACAGAAAGAACACCAATAAAGGTCTTCAACACCACCCTTTTCTGTAGTAGACCAAGAGGAAGACCCAAAAAGAGATGGAAGGACTGCCTGGAAGAAGACTTCAACATACTTAAAGTCAAGAACTGGAGGTCGATTTCTAGAAAAGGGGCGGAATGGCAGAGACTTCTGAAGAAGGCCAAGGCCCACAAAGGGCTGTCGTGCCAATGCTGATGATGTTATAGGACATATATATAAATGATATGTTAGAGGACATACATCTTTGACAAAACAAGGACACATTTCAACAGCTTAAGGGTTGAGTTTGAAAGCGGAGAGTCATTGACCTTTCTTGTGACGGAGAAATTTAGGTATGTTATGGCGGACACTTTTGGAGCTCTATACTCAGATGCTTGTAGTTCACGTTGAAGAAAATATCTTGAGATGATTCACAGTCAATTAACTAACATTGTTTAAGAGAAGTTTATTGAATCCTTTCAATCTGTCGGTGAACACTAAGAGATATGTCTTGACATAATCAGATAATTCGGATTAACTAAATTTGTGATGAGGACTGCTCAAGGATTTTAGACGTTACCAATTTCCTTTTTTATGCCATTAAAATTATAATCTTTTAGATAGCCATAGAAATTCGCAGCAAGCAAAAATTATATTTTCCGGATTTGAAGTAATTCATATATCCAAGAGAAGGATAATGATTCTATTCCTAATTTTTTCCGTAATTGGTTCCGCAGATGTTCGTATAAAGGACAGTCTAGGAAAATATGATCTATGGTTTCAGATTCATCACACTGACCGCGATCCGTATGCCAAAGATTAAATCTAAATAGAACTGAATTGGTAGGGAAAGATCTTGTTCCAGCTCTGGCCAGCAATAAAGGATATTCTATTCGCACAATAGCACCTCGGGTGGTGTAATAGCAGCACACTAATTCAAGTTTGGAAGAGCTCATATTCGAAATGCACTGACAAGAATCGGGCCATTCAGAAATCCAGAGAGGATGCCGAAAAGTGACATGAAAGCGAAATGACAAATACCTTATTAACATAACGCTGATTTGGCGCTGTTTCATCCACCCTGTTGACAGCACATTAACCCACTGGTACTGATGTATTACTGTTTGTTTCGTCAATTTGTCGATACCTGCTGCATCATGTATTACAAGTAAGAATCACTAAAACCTTATTAATTTATGTAGAAAAGCTTTATAGACCCATGCAAATTGTCAAAAAATGATTTGTTGTTGTTGCATACCCCCTTTAGCCAGCAGCGCTAGACCAGGTCCACAACGTTGAACACCCTCAAAAAATCAAGCACCGTCAAAGGATCGTTATATAAATCATGCTTGGATAGCGCAAAGCACTGAAGGGTGTGTTCTGGCATAGCTTGTTCAGCTGAACAGTTGGTACAAGTCTAGAAAATTTTGGTGCCCTCAGAAAATTTTGGATGTGGGAAAGTTGGAGCTTCTGTTAGTTATGAGACCAGAGCCCATAGAGGTCGAGGACTGACTTAGCTCTTGTTGGTATCTCATTTAGTCTGGCTCCTACCCTACTGGGACCTATCCTACATGGGTGACCCTGCCGGTAGTTAAATTACCGCCGGCATACCATGGGTTGTAAGAAAAGACGAATGAGTTTTGACTGACATATCTCATTTTAATTTGCAGTATCATAATGTCTCGCTGTTCGTGTTAGGCTTAATGCGAATGAAGACTAACTTTCAGAATTCATTATCGAAGTCGTAGGGGACGAATGCCTAGAGCTTGTCAAAGGTGCAATTCCTGTTACGCTGCTGCTAAGAATGATGGGTAATTTTATCAGCAACTAGTTCATCAATGAAATGTTGAATCCCGACGTCATTTCTTCTTTTGAGTGCCTGGAGTTATTTTTCATTAGAATAATATTTACCACATGTTGCAAGGAATATTCAAAACTCATTTAACACCAGCTTATTTTTTTACTGAGCTTATTCATTGCATATTACGCTTATTGAATACGTGTGGAATTTCGTTGACCGATATTTCTCTCCTGGTCTTCGTCTTATATCTTCTACTCATGAACTTAAAGCAGGGTTATTACCAGAACTATTTCCAGACTTAGAACCCAACACTTCTACGGAATGACTATAAATACAGATGGCACCAGATCTTACAAATCATGTAGGAACTGCCCTGAGGAGATACCTGAGGACATATTTTTAACTGCCCAGCCATCATAAGAATATTACAGGCTATTGACGAATTTCCCTTTCAGGAAAATCTCTATAATGACTTTCAGGAAACTGTACACATTGCCAAAGCCGTGATTTCGGCACTTGGAATGATATGAGTTGACTTCAAATGGACACGACAACTAACCATGAACTTCGAATACGCATACAAACAACATAGAATACTTTTTATCAGACTGATATCCAAAATATGTTTAACGCCATGCCACGTCTTTATAGCATCATTTAGTCCAGCGCGTAGTGGCTATTAAAATACTAAATTCAGACAGTGAATATATTATTTTTCTTTGAAAATTTAATTTAATTTTGCCTATAGAAGTCAAATATGTGTTGAATTTCATTTAATTCTAATGACTCCTTGGGCTGTTCATTTTTTACAAATAAGAGTATATAAACTTATAAGAGTATTGAAAAAAATGTTTTCCCTCGTTTTTCACATTTTTAAAGTGTTTTGTTACAGGTTTCTAAAAATAAATTATTTATAAGATTATTTTAGATATCTCTTGTTTTGAAATATATATGTGTATATATATATATATATATATATATATATACGTATATGTATATGTATATGCATATTACACAAATGTTTCAGTTCATTTTATTTTAATTATACCCACGAAACACAGAGTTATTAGTTTTCTGGGTCACTATGGTAATTGGTGACAAACATAATCACTTTTATATTCAGAATTGTTAGATGAATATGCCCAACAATATGAATATGGGAATAAAGACGTGTCAAAATAATGAAAAAAATTAAATCGTCTTTTCCGATTGAAATTAGATTATAAAGTCGGTAGATTTACTCTTTTGTTTATATTTTTCTGTTCAATTGTCAATCTACGAAGGGCTTGAACCAACATGAAATGATTTATCGAATCATGGTTTTGATGTTCACGAAATGATTCATATCTGTGAGAAATTAACTCCGACAGTCTTTTGTCCTTTCCTTGTATGAATGGGTTGTGAATGGTTGCCTACCCTATAAACGGGTCCCTATGGCATGTGTGTGTGTACAGAAGAAGTCGGACTCCACACCTAAATAGGGTTCAGTTGGAAGAGTGGAGCAGCGCACCCCATATTGCCAGCCTAGCTGGCACACGACAACAACATTAACTTCGACATTTTTTTTAAATTTTGAATCGGAAGAGTCCATGCCATCGAATCACAATTCGAAAAGAATGTCATGTAATCGAAGCCATTCTACGTTATTAAATTGCTTGTAGCAACGTGCACGTGGAACACTGTTTCAGTGTTTGCGGAACAATCAATGTTTGACGAATACTCCTTGGGATTTCAAATCGAACGAATCAATGCCATCGATTCGATATCTGAAATAGATGTGATGAGTTTGAAACCATTCGACCCTTGTTAAACGGCTTTATCAACGTGTGCAGTGACCGAATCTATTTGAAATCGCATGGAAACCATGACCATGGATTTTGCATATCAAGAGATGTTTTCCAGCAGCATTCATCAGAACAACTTCGAATCGAACGTTCTAAATCTGCCGATTCATCACCTAAATTGAACTGTGTTTGTTCGAAGTCAATGGACCATAGAGTTAAATGGCTTTTGTCTACGTGCAATTAGCCAAATCAACATGAAAGAGTGTCTAATTAGGAACAGAATAAAAAAAATATAGGCATTAAGCACCATCTGAATTAAACAAGCAACCTCTCTTCATGATTAATAATTGTTGTCACATCCATAATTGAAGTTCCAAATCACTATAGTAACAAGGATTTGGGATTATTTGATTAATTGGGTATGATACCGCCAATGTTAATAATATAATCAAAGATTTTCCGCGGAAACATCCAATGAACAAATTTGTGTAAAAAAGATACTGGAGAATTTAGCGAAAGCATGTGTTTTAAGAAAAAAATAAACAGTTTTCTTTTCTTTTTTTCAGCACATGCTTCTATTTTAATTAATCTTTATTTAGATTTTAAAAGCTACAATAATTTTGTACATTTTTCTCAAGGCTCGTTTCATCCGTAAGTTTATTATTTCTCATAGGTGTGGAACAATTTTATAATAAAATTTTTAGTATATAATTTAATAATATATAAATATGTATAAAATATTAATTTTCCGGAAGTAATGTTTTCCACATTAATAAAAAATTGAAATTCATATGGGTTTATTGGATTCCTTATCTAGATAAAAACAGCAATAAAGGTTAAATAAATACTTAATAATATTAGATAAAACGTAACCAGCCATAATGTGAAATATACTTTTACATATTCATAAATAATTTGTTGAAGTTAATACACTTTCGCAATACGCGAATAGCCCCTGCAACGAATTCTGTGCAATAAATTCATATCATCGGAAAATCATTGAAATGCATTTGGCAATAGTAGCGCCATCTAGTGCGACTGAAGAACATTAGCAGGGAATCTCATATACGTAGGAATACTAAAATCCCAAAATAATAATTATTTTGCAATTTTAGTGAGGAAAACAAATACTTATTCACAAATATGAAATAATAAAAACATTTCCTAGAATTTATCAAAGTATTGAATCAAATTATTTAAAAGAAATAATTTCAAATTGGTTTCATTTCCGTTTTTTTTTTAGATTATTTGAATAAAATTATAAAATCCTTTTTTACAATTTGCAACTCTACAAAATAAGGGGAATAATACAAACAGCTTATATAAAAAATATTATATAAAATCTAATACAAAAAATAGTTTCAGTTCTTAAATTAATTAATATTCGCATACAGAATACGACCCTTATTCTATTATTCGTATTTCAAGTATTTACTATTAATAGAATTTAAAAATTGTTCTAAAAGAAATTTCATATCCTACAAAAATAATTAAATTGTAGCAAATAAAGGTCCGTAGTCCACAACAAATAAACACCCAATTCTATAGACGCAGAAAATAAAGTTGAAACAAGAAAACAAAATCATAGCTTATTTTTATATAATGTAAATATGTGATTAGCAGATTATATATGTAAAATTAAAGCATTTATTTTCCTCCTTTTTCTTCAATAATGAAGTTAAAATAAAAAAAATAATTTGCATTATTAAATCAGTCTAAATTAATATTTCCTAAATTAATTTGATCAATAAATCTTTCTCAATTTATCGATCATTTTCACATTTTAAGATACTCGATAATTTCCTCCAAACTTTTATGGGAGCTCAAATTATAATATTTTATTCCAAAAAAAGATTAATGGATTTTAGATTTTTTAAGAAACAGTTTTAAAAAAATTAATTTCAAAAGGATTAGAATCCTTTTAAAGGGAAAATATTTATTTAGAAAAATAGTCCATTGTTTCAATGAGGGCAATATATCAGCGAAGTCATTCAATTGAATCAGAAGCGTGGTGAGTTGTTGGCTGATAAGAGGGGATCGGACCAATACCCCCTAGAATAGGGGGTGTTGATCAGACACAATCCGAAGTCGCTGAAGCCATTAGAATTTCAACAAGTGTGATTTTCAGGATCTGGAACCGTTTTTTGGAGGCTGGGAATACAAGTCGAAAACTAGGGTAAGGTCGTAGGCGTGCAACGTCACCCAACGAAGTACAGGTAACCCTCCTATAACACGGTAGTTAGGTTCCTAGAAAATGCCGTGTTGTGTGAAATCGTGTTGTATGAGACCCAGAACTAGTACAAAAAGGGGGTTACGTTCCAAAAACTTATTAAAAACAAATATTTTTTTTAATTCGACATAAACAACTTAATTTTTATTAAATAATAAATGTATATCCAACACAAAGTAAGAAAAAAATATTTTAATCTAACGCAACCCTAATTTAATGAATTTATTCGTCGTCACTGCTCAGTACAATCAACCGAGAACGTTTTTTGTGTGGAACGATATCGCCTTCACTTTCAGAACTTTTTTCTCTATTTAAAGTTTTTGCATGTTTTCCCCTCTTAAAAAAATCTGTAATCGAACTTTGCTGACTAGTTCTTACTAGGTCATTGTAAATTTCGCGGTATGGAGTTAAACAGTTTCGCAGCTCCCTTTTGAATTTTCGACTTCTTTCCGTGGAAGGGTCTGTTTTCAAGAAAAATGACTCGAGATTTTCCGCTAAGCATAGGCCTTCTTGTAATTCTTTTAATGTTAAATTCTTAACTGCACAATCTTCATCAGAGCTAGCGTCCTCAAAATCTATTTGATTTGCATCCAGGGATGCCATTTCCATCAAATCCGTTTCGTCAACTTCAAGCTCTAACATTGGAACAAAACCGTGTTATAGGATGACGTGTTGTAGGAATTTCCCCTCAATTTACGAATCGTGTTATAGCGAAACCGTGTTATAAGATACCGTGTTATAGGAGGGTTACCTGTATTGTTATTTATCGCTAACGACTCGGAGACACTGAAAGATGAATATCGTTATTTTTCAACATTTCGCTTCATTCGGCTATAGGTACCACAGAGTATTACTAAATCAAATAAATCAACAGCTTCCCGAATGAACAACCACATGTTATAGTCACTGGTGAACAATAAGAAATTGAAGTTTCGTTTTTGCAGTATATCTTGAGAATTTTCTGGGTTTCTTCATTTCAGACGAATTGTTATCTAATAAGTATCTCAAAAGACAATGTTGTGTTATGTTGCACCAGCATGCTTCCCTCTACCTACCCCTGAGTTGGGCTCGACCAATAAGATAGAAGGAGCCGGGTGGAGTGTTCGTGATTTTGAAGCAGGGACCATGCAGAAGACCCGAATACTTAGCCATCGGTATCATTTCACTTGGAGGACATTGCGACCATGCTCAGTTTTAACGTGACGCAGCCGCCATTACGGATTTTAGTTAAGCTGGGATTCGAGCTCACTACCTTCCGATAATGAGAACGACGCCCTAACAAACCAGGCCACTATGGCCGCTCGAAAGACAGGTCCAAATGACTTATAAACGGCCTTAAGTTATCCGTTACCCATTATAAAAAATGGACAATACTCATCTTGGTCCAGAGAATTTTAAACTTAAGTAATGAATAGGTTAAACCTATTCATTATTTAAGTTTAAACCTATTTACTATTGAATCGCGAAAAATGGGGCCGCCCGCCCTGTCTAGTGGTCAGAGGGCCTGAGTACGGATAGGGAGGTCCTAGGTTGGAATCCCGGTTCGGGCATGGATGTACTTTCTCTCTCTATCTATCCTGTCTTTGTCCTTTCCTTGTATGAATGAGGTGTAAATGGTTGCCTACCCTATAAACGGGTCCCTATGGCATGTGTGTACTGAGGAAGTCGGACTCCACACCAAAATAGGGTTCAGTTGAAAAAGTGGAGCAGCGCACCCCATATTGCCAGCCTAGCTGGTAAACAACAACAACGGAAAATGGGTGCTTTAGTTTCACAAAGATATCTGTTTGTTTTGGTACTAGTGAGTTTTCCACCATCTTTACATAAGACATGTTTATAATGCACATTTTATGAAAAATCTTGCAAGAGAAATACGCAGGGAATGTTAAATAAAGACTTACAACAGATTTAAGCTACTTCTTGATATTGAATGAACAAATTAAGTGCTCATTATTGCCTAATAATCAGACTTTGTTCTTCAAGTGAAAAGGTACCAAGTTTAAATTTAACCATTATTGAAAAAAGTACGAAGGGAGATCGTGTGGGAAAATAACATAAACATGATGTCGTACCCACATTTTTCATTTTAATACATTTATGTGATTAATGATTTTTTTTTTTTTTTTTTTTACTTTCTAACCAATTCAGGAACAAAATAATTCATTTTCGACTAATTAAATATGCTCTCTCTCTCTCTCTATTTCAGACTTTTTACAATCGGTTTCTCTTGTTTTTCAAGTTCTTGTTAGATACTCCATATCTAAAAAAAATGACGTTCTCTAAAAGATATTCAAGCATATCTGCTTTCAGAATTCTCAATTATTGATTAATTTAATTAATATTAATATCTCAATTATTAATTAATTAATATCTGAATTATTGATAGGACTCAATTGTGGTTTGGTTTGGTTTGTTTGTCGCTCAACGGTCATTTTTTGCACACGAGGGCTAATTAGACCGGGACCTACGGCTTAAAGTGACTCAATTGTGGATTATAAAGATCTTTACAACAGAGTCCTGGTATTAAACGATCCATTATGCAGGGTCAAAAAAATGCATACATTTTTGTATAAATATATTCATACTTTATGTATACTTTGTGTGATCATGCATTAAAATAAAAATTATTATAATATAATAAACTAGAAAAATAAACAAATAAATATTATAACTATTTGCACCGACCGATTGGCTGAGTGGTTATTGTTTCTAACTCCTGAGCTGTGGGTCCCGGGTTCGAATCCCGGTTCGGGCATGGATGTTTCTTTCCTTCTCTGTTCTCTCTGCCCTTTCTTCTGTGATGTTGTATGAATGTGGCCCGCCCTATGAAACGGGTTTGTGGTGGTATGGCGCGGGTAACGCTATTCGCCTCCGTGACGTGGTTCACAGGTGCCCGCTAGGTAACGACAAATGAGTAGCAGTCAGTCTCAGGCCTTGTTGTGGCATAGGGTTCAACCCTCTTGTGCCCGCCATTGGAAAAAAGAACTATTTGCTTTCTTCATACAAAAACAAAACTGATACAATGAGATGTTGTTTTCTGTAAAAAAAATTAATAAAAGAATATTATAATCGGCATGGACAGACAAGATCGTGGGAATGCTGTAGTAAATGTTTTTTTAGTTACATTTTATAAACTTGTCATTTTTTATCGTCCGAACATATAAGGATATTGGGTTTTTTTTTCTAACAAAAGTATAATTTAACTATCCAAAAATGAGATATTTTTCATATATTACTTTTTTTTATTATCTTTAACTAAAATCAAAATTCTCATTCGGTGGTAATTGATAATATCTAAAATCTTAATCGATTGCAAATTTTTTTACTGCTTCCATTAACAAAATTTTTTTTATCAAATACAAATTCCCGGATCTAATTTTATTTCGTGATATTAATGAAAAGATATTTTTTTTTCCAATTTTTCATATCAGTAACCTTTATTTATTCTCAAAAATTTTTTATTCATATTTATTCTGAAAAATTAATCTTTACAAAAATTTACTGTTTTTATTTTTTAACTATTTTATTTGTTGAACACAAATTTAAATTAACTTGGTCTTTAAATAACTGCATAAATGGATTAAAATAGATTCTTTTCTAATATAGTTTATTATTTTTTAATTCTGAGCGGAAAAGTTTTATAGCTTTTTTAAAGTAATAATTTTATTTTTTATAGTGAAAATGTTGCAACTTAACACACGCCCACATTGTGCTGACGTGATTGAAAAAAAATTTTTTAACAACCTTTAAATATTTCTTTTTTTTTGTTTGCGATCAGAAAAAAGATAAATATAACTTCAAAAAATAATAATTTTAAGTCTTGAAAAAAATTTTAAAAATTGCAATACTTTGACGTATTTATTTAGTATTCAAATACTGAATAAAAGTTTTGATTCTATCAAATATAAAAAAAAAAATTCATATACCGTTTAAAGAAAAACAATTAAAATAATATATTTATTTTGTTATAATTATATTTGCGTGATTTCAAACACAATATGCTCCGAAAAAAATGTATCAAATGAAACAGATAAAAAGTATTATCGTGAACAAAATTGCTTTTTTAGATGTAGAATATTTTTGTTTAGAAGCTAATATTTTGAGTATAATATATTTTTTTTCATATATATCTTTTAAAGCTTAGATTGTTATAAATATAATAATATGCTTCAGGAGTTTATATATACTCAGGGGCCATGGTAGCCTAGTGGTTAGGGCGTCGGCCTTCGATTCGGAAGGGTGGGGTTCGATTCCCAATGCCGCCAAGGACCCACCGAGTACATGCGATATACGTGCTCGTTAAATCTGTGGAATCGAAAGTCCTGTGTTCGGTCGTTGAGCAGTTACTATGGGTGCAATGGCCTGGAGAAATTTACTCCCCCTTCAGATCAATGCCAAAATTGAGGGAATAGATCCTCTGGAGCTGCCATCTATCGGAGAATTTTAGGAGCAAAAGTCGTACTTTCACCTTCATGGTGCTCTGATTAAACGAAATACGCTTCCAATTGACTTAAATTCGCATAGCCAAGGCATAGCGAACTTGGCTTGTCCAAGTGTCATAAAAAACAACAACATATATATTCAAGTACATATAAATTTGAAAAATACGAAAACAAAGATTATGATTTTATTCAAGTTTAACATTACTTATGCTCTTGTTAAAAAAAATCGTTAAAGCTTTCGGTCTACGGCCAGTTCTGATTTCATGTCTAAACTAGTCTTCTTATTCTTGTATTTGGCAACTACGATAATTTGATTGTGTTTTGCACACTATAAGATTAATTTCAAAAAATATAAATTTTTGTATCTAAAATGGCAATTCATACCAAGAATTACACCATTGCGTGCCATTGGCCATTTATCAAATCATTGAAATAATGCATATACACTAATATCCTTACCAAATATCGCAATATCCTAAATATATCTTTTATAAGTCTCATATCTCATATAACTGACAGTCATGCCCAGTATATAGGAATGAATGTAAGCATATTATATGTAAAAACTAAATGAAATTTAAAAAATACGAATATCACATAGTTTATTTTATGTTGTTATTGTTATACTTATGGATAAGCCAAGCTGGCTGTGCTGTTGGCTATTAGAATTTAAGACAGCAGGGTGCGTCTTTCGTTTAACCAGAGCACAACTAAGGTGAAAGTACGACTTTTCCTCTTCAAATCTTCCGACAGATGGCAGCACCAGGGGATCTGCTCCCTCAATTTTGGCATTGATCTGGAGGGGGAGGAAATTTACTCCAGACCATTGCACCCATGGTAACTGCTCAACGACCGACCACTGGACTTTCGTTTCCATAGATTTAAAGAGCACGTATAATATCGCATGTACTCGGTGGGTCTTTGGCGGCATTGGGAATCGAACCCCACCCTTCCGGATGGAAGGCCAATGCCCTAACCACTAGGCTATTACGGCCCCTAAAATATTTTTTTATATTTGAGAAATAAGTTTCTTAAATGTAATTGTTCAATAAATCATAAATTTATTATATATATTAATTTAAAAGTTCTTATCATTCAAAATATTTAGTTATTAAACACAATTTAAATATAAATCATTTAATTATTATTTCATTCAATAACTATTTCATAACAGCAGCTAATAAATAAATAAATATCTCACAATTTTCATGCCGCTCAACTTGTTAAGTAGTCAGCGTGCCTGACTACGGATAAGGAGGTTCTGGGTTCGAATCCCGTTTCGGGGATGGATGTACTTTCTCTCTCTATCCTGTCTTTGTCCTTTCCTTGTACGAATGAGGTGTGAATGGTTGCCTACCCTATAAACGGGTACCGATGGCATGTGTGTAGAGCAAAAGTCGTACTTTCACCTTCATGGTGCTCTGATTAAAACGAAAGACGCTCCCAATTGACTTAAATTTGCATAACCAAGGCATAGCGAGCTTGACTTGTCCAAGTGTCATAAGTAAAAACAACAACAAATTTCATAATAGCAAGAATCGAACCCAGCCTTTTTTTTGGAAACCAGCAAACGGAGCATCGGACGGAAGGCCGATGCTCTAACCACTAGGCTACTACGGCCATAGTTTATTTTAAATATTTAGAACAGATTTAGAATTGTAATCTGGTCTCTTCCAATTACCTTCTAATTTTCACAACAGCAGTTACGAATTTTCTTCGGGTGTTCATTCGCGTTATTTTCACTGGTAACAAACCAAAACTGAGAGAAGATATTGCAAACAGTCTCAAAAACGTTTTCGAATATAATGACTCACATAATAAAATTCTGACAGACAATTGAAACCATACGTAATAGGCGGTAAAACTGGTTTTCAATTCGGCAGTTGCATTTTATACTAGTTTTCAAAAAATAAGGGCAAAAGACAAAAAAACGGCACAAATGACGTATAATCCAGGATTCCAAACTCTGAATTTTTTGGCGATGAAGAAATGTTGCCAAGATGACGTAGTGTGACGTGCGCTATGACGTAAATACTATGGTTGCCAAAATAGAATTTTCTGCATAATTTTTATAGGTCTCCATATCTAAGACTTATAAAAACCAAACTGCCAGATACATAAGAAAATCACCAAACTTACAATTTGGCATCCTGGATTATACAGCATCTGTGCCAAAATAACGATTACTCAAGTAACTACAAGTCAAACTTAATGATATATATATGTATCTGCGGTATACAGTATTAAGTTAGGTATAAAATAGCATGAAAAGAAATTACTTGAAAATTATAGGGTGTTATAGAAACTATTAAGCATAAATTGAACAAATTCAGTTTTTCAGTTTTTCAGTTTGTATAAGCACACAAGTAGGTAATCGTACTCCATATAATAAGTACTTGATCAATGCTTTTAATCCTTCAGTAGATATAAGGCAATATATTCAGTGATAAGTCACGCTGCAAATTATGCTGTTGTCACTTCAAGGAGAGGTGAGAACCATTGCTCTTTCAACCTGGGGCCTGAGCAGCTACCAGGCGCGTCGGTAGGTGGTGGATCACCGAACGTCCTGTAGGAATGACAGGATAGCCTTGAATATAGAATCAGAAACCGCGAACCAGCTCCCGTAAACCCTGGTGTTATGCGATCCGTGCCTAGGGCTAATTGGCACCGCGGTATTGGTGTCTTAACGGAGCCTCTAGTTGCCTGGCAAACTTCTAGAGTAATTTGCCTTGCCCAGTATCTCAGGAAATGCTGGGTGGACTTATATTACCTGAGCTTATAAATTGTTATCTAGTGGCTGAAAAGACACAAGAAATAACAAACCTTTCTGCATCTGCAGGTGATGCCTCTGAAGTAGACCTTGCTGAAAAAGACAAGGGAACTCAGAGGCAGTCTTGTAAAGGGGCAGTAATGAATCCTTTACTTGAGGTAGAAATAACCTCCAAACCATCTTCTGGTGAAAGTCAGGAAGCTATCCCTAGTATGACTGACTCTCTGACCAGATGGGACTGTTTCAGCAAGACCCTATCTGCTGGAAATGTCATACGCAAGAGGAAACGGCAGAGCAAATCATTTATGAATGCGAGGCTCTTGCCCTCCCTAGATTAACCTCTTTAGGCGTCATCCATACTAGAGAGTTACACCTAGACTCCATTAAAGGGTTATCGGACTTTATTAATAAAGTGGGTGACCCGAGCAACTCTAAGTTATGTAGGTCAATGGTGCATGGATAGGGACCTGATGGTTAATTCTCAGAAAACCTACCTCGTACCTTTTACACGCAAAAAGAAACGGAAAGGTTTTTTCATACCAAGACTTTTTGATGTTGAAATCAATGTGGCTTCAGAGGTGAAGTATCTGGGCATCTATTTAGACCAGAAACTCACCTGGAATAAGCACATTGATGATAGGATCAACCGAGCAAAGAAAAGCATTGTGATTTGCAGGCGAATGCTTGGTAAGAACTGGGGTTTACATCCAAAACTGATGTTATGGATGTACACAGCTTTTGTCAGGCCCATTTTCACATATGCCTGTGTGATCTGGTGGCATAAGGTGGAACAGAAGACTGTGATTGACAGATTGAGGAGTCTACAAAGACTAGCCTGTCTCTGCATCACAGGAGCAATCTCCACCACGCCAACCAGAGCATTGGAGGTTGTGTTGGATCTGACTCCCTTGGACATCTTCATATGCAGCGTTGCAAGATTGAATGCATACAGAATGAAGCTGCAAAACCACTGGTATGACCAGCCTGTTGCCAAAGGGCACAAGGGCATCACCAGGAAATTTCAAGACCCTACTTTTCTGATGCCATCTGACATCATGGAAAAAACATACATGTTTGACAAGACATTTGATGTAGTTTTTCCAACTAGAGAGGAATGGGATAACAACATGTTTGGAACTAAAACAGGAGATCTAATCTGGTACACAGATGGATCACTGAAGAACAGCCTCTCAGGTCTGGGAGTTTGTGGCGTGTCACCAAGAATCAGCTTGTCTGTAAGCCTTGGGCGATACACTTCGGTCTTCCAGGCAGAAGTTTTGGCCATTATCCACTGTCTGCGACTGAATATGAAGAAGGGCTACTACGATAAGCGGATTCTCATTTTCAGTGACAGTCAAGCCGCTTTAAAAGCGCTTAATTCCTTCGAAATCAAATCTAAAATGATTCTGGAGTGTAGAAACCTTCTTACAGAACTGGCAACTAGAAACAGGGTGATCCTTGTATGGGTGCCAGGGCATAAAGGTATCGAAGGCAATGAAAAGGCTGATGAGCTTGCTAAACAAGGATCGTCTTTTGTTCCCATTGGTCCAGAACCTTTTTGTGGGATCAATTTGAAGACCGCAAAAACCAATGTTCGCAGATGGGAAAAACAGAAGATGTATGAAGCTTGGCTCAAATCTCCTGGTCAAACCCACGCTAAAGGTATGATCTGTAGGTCATCAGCGAGGATTTCCTATGAAATTCTTAGATGCTCTAGGCAGAAGATACGTTTAATCGTAGGCTTCATAACTGGGCACTACTATTTCAGAAAACATCTCCATAAAATGGGACTGTTTCAGCAAGATCCTATCTGCAGGAAATGTCATATGCAAGAGGAAACGGCCAAGCATATCATTTATGAATGCGAGGCTCTTGCCCTCCCTAGATTAACCTCTTTAGGCATCATCCATACTAGAGAGTTACACCTAGATTCCATTAAAGGGTTATCAGACTTTATTAATAAAGTGGGTGATCCGAGCAAATGGAACTAAGAAACATTGGGTTTGGAGTTAACAGTACAAAATGCTGATAAAAGCAGAGGTGCTCAATGACATACAAACCCAACTCGAAGAAGAAGAAGAAGAAGAAGACCCGAGCAACTGGAACTAGGAAACATTGGGTTTGGAGTTAATGGTACAAAATGCTGATAAAAGCAGAGGTGCCCAATGACATACAAATCCAATTCTAAGAAGAAGATTGCTCTTTCAAAAATATTGTAGTTAGAGTCATTAGAGGAGAATTGAGAGTAACCATACTTCTTTTTAGAGCATTTTAGAAAGACTTGATGGGATTCAGGCCCGATAATAAGACTGGCCCTTCCATGCATTGAATTGTTTGCTTCTTTAGATAAATAACAATACAAATCCTGCTAGGTAACGCGTTGTCGTTCTGCAGCAGAAAACCATCCTCGATTTCCTCAATGTAAAGGAGTATATAAGCCTCAAGGGTGCAATCTCTATGAGTAATCCCTTACTCTTCCGCGAGGAAAGGTATATAATTCTGTGCGACTCACAATACAATAATCCATATGAATATATTCCACAGATGTAGGGTGTAGAAAAGTAGTTAAAAAAAGGCAGACCAAAATAATATTATACAAGACAATTATAAGACCAGAGTTGACTTACGGATCAGAAACCTGGACCCTAACTAAGAATCATGAAACCCAACTAGCCATCTTTGAAAGAAAAGTCCTTAGGAAGATTTTCGGTCCAGTCAATGAAGGAGGCTGTTGGAGGCATCGCTACAACTTTGAGATCTATAGGATGCTAAAAGACCATGACATTATAAAGACCATCAAGATAAATCGTATAAAATTTGCAGGACACATTTGCCGCCTAGACCCCTCCACCCTGACATACAAAATCTCGCATTACAAACCCATCGGGAAAAGACCAAGGGGTCGGCCCAAACTCAGATGGTGGGATGCGGTAGATGAGGATCTTAGCATTTTAAAAGTGAAGAACTGGAGGTCTGTCGCCAAGCAAAGGCCGGCGTGGAAAAGTGTTCTAAGGAAGGCCTTGGCCCACTCGGGCTTGTCGAGTCAATAGAAGAAGAAGATGTAGGGTGTAGGATAACGGATTGTATGTTGTCTAAAAAATCAAAGAATACCTGCGATTACTTTGGAGGCTAAACCGGAATTCATCCATAAAGAGAACAACTTTTTAATGATCAGCCATCTAGCGGAAGATTTGACATTCCTTCCAGTGTCGCGACATGAACAGAATTAGTCACCTTGAGTATAGACTACCTTCGTGTAGCATCCGTATGGTTAATGTTGATTTCAAGTTTATGGTGTTTGCATCAGAGGAGGATGAGTTCAGACAGAGTTTCGGTCCTGTGTCTTCGTTTGCATGACGACAAATATTGATCATCGGCATTCGTCGTAGCGTATGGCAATCCTTGGGTGAGCTTTCTAATTGATCAAGTAAATCGGTGATTAGAATTTGTTGCCAAAGTCTATGAGACACAGAACAACTCATAAATATCAATCTGTCCACTTCTGTCTGGCTTTGTGCGTCCTTCAGTTTCCGAACAGCTCTCCATCGAAGTTCTTAGTTAAATGATTTTTTATCCTTCTGGTTGATCAATTGAATCGGTGCTTTCTAATCACCGATTCAATTGAGAAAATTGCAAAGAGTGTGGTTTGGTTGCTAACATCATAAAAATCTGGTACAGTACATTATTGTTGCACAGTGGCATAATTTACTTTTTAAGATATTAGGTCTACCGTAAAATTCTTTCCGTTGGTCGATGACGATGTTGTTGATACTATGTTAGAGCAAGATCTTTTTCTGACAGCATCGGAGATCGCAAAAAGCTTAATTCAGCTCAGCAAACAATTTCGGACCCTATTCAGAAAACAGTCCTCAAATTCGTAGATGATCGCATGAGACTTGTCTCGCAAGACAAGCTGAGCATCTCGCGAGAATCGCATGAGACCAAAAGACGTCATTGATGTCTTAGTTACGTCAGAAAAAGGTGGAGCACGAGACGATTCTATATTTCAAGCAGGTTCTAAATATCTGGCAACATTCCGCGAGACAGCGCTCTCATTGGTTTAAGAATTCCATGACGTCAGATACGTTTTAGCTACGTCAAACTGAGACATCGATGAAACTGCATTTGTCTACTATAAGACGGCGTCTTAATCGGATTGTCTACCGAATTTGCAGCCTTCCTAAGATAGGATTGGTGAAGAAATATTCAAAATAGATGCAACGTAAATTAAATCAGATCTTGAACAGGATGTTAACGGGTATGAAAAGCTTATTACCTACGAAAACATCGTAATAAAAAGGGTATATTGTGCGGGAAACCCAGCCATTCTAACTCTAACACAAGAGAATGTTGTGTACATGGTGGGACATTTGAAAACCAATACATTATCGGCATTAAAAATTAAATAAAAGCTCAATTCGGAAAAATATTGTCAGCAATTGGATAATTTAGTGGGAGCAATCTAAAAATAAGAGGCCGGAGATGTCCCGAGAAAGAGTAGTTCAAGAAAAGAGTTCCTCAAAAAATTGCAAACTAGGCTGGGAAATTGGTGTACCGAATTTACAGAATTTGGTAAGGAAAATGGGATTATTCATAAGACAATAGCTCCAGGTCATCCTGCAACTAACGGGTTGGCTGAACATAATGTGAAAACCCTTAAACAGAAATTAAAGTCAATGTCCAATGAAAAGAACTCAATACCCGAGAAGGTAAGAGAAACTTTATTTCGTTATCGCGCGAGCAGCTCCATTACAATCCGGAAAAACTCCTTCAGAATTGTATCTTGGACGCCAAATTCGAATTAAACTAGATTTATTACGTCCACCAAGTAAGGGATTCACAAATACACATATACTTCACCCACTATTCCAAATCATAGAATTTTAAGTGTGGGAGATCGTGTACAACCACGTACATATGACAACAGTAAGCTATCATGGAAATTTGTCATCGTTAAACAACGAACTGGTAAATTACACTTTTTAATTAAACTCGATGACGAGAAAACTATAAAAAGACACATAAATCAATTGAGAAAAAGTGAGGTTCCTAAAATTCCAAAAGTTACATTTTCCCCAAAGCCTGTCATCTATCCGAGGAAATCGCTTCCTACTGGAAATCATTTCGACCCCATGCCATCAGAAGTTTGAATTGCGAAGAATTATGGTAAGCTAGTGTCTGATGTTTCTCTAATGGATCCGATGCTCCACGAAGTCCTCCTATTCGAAGATCAGTAAGAATACGACAACCACCACGTTATCTATCGGACTACGTAATTTAAGTGTGGGAGAATGTAGTATTCTTAAAAACGAAAGTAAGAAGAACACTCTGAGTTCGAGACTATAAGAATATTTACAAACAGAACAATTCGATAATGTTAATACTTGAATGTGTGTATAATTGTGTCGTCCCATTTTTGAATAAAATAATTATTACATTCCGACTGCTTCAATGAACATTACTATAAAATACACTACAACCATACACCATATTAGCCGAACTTATCCTCCTTGTTTTTGTCCTTGAAAATTGTTTGAAGGGCAAAAAATTTATAAATGAAGAAGCTATCAATCAAGTACTGCTTTAATTTTTCGCGTGAAAAGATTAAACATTTTTTTAAAAAAATGGGGTATAAAAGTTGCAGTCATGCTGGTAAAAAGTCATTAATAATAATGGCAATTATATGATTTCATAAAGTATATTGACGTTAAGAAAAATTTGCATTTTGTTTTATTCCAAAAATGGACAGAACTTACCGGTAGACCTAATAAAAAGCAGATAAAGAATTAGTGATAAGGACTTTCCAATTTTAAAACAAATTTAAATTAAGAAAATTAGACTTCGGTTTCATATCAAGAATGATATATTTACTATATTGCAAGCTCCGATTAAAATGTTTACAATAAAAATGTTTTCTGTTTATGTAACTGGCTTGAATAATAGTAACTGCAAAATTTAGTGTACAGTACTGAAGATAGAAGCAATGCTGAGAAAAAAATTAAACCAAGTTATAAAAATAATAAAATTTTTAACCAGCAGTAAGGAAAGCGAGTTAGTATTAGTTTTTTAGATGAACTGATTTCAGATTGTCTTAAAATAATGGATATAAGAAAATTAATGTTAATTAGTGAACATTTAAATGAAGTGGAAGGTATTAAATAATGTAAATGAAAAAAAAATCAGAAAAAGGAGTTGGATATCAAGTGAAAAGGGCTAAATATTAAACATAACACGCAAAGAAAAAACATTTTATTATTGAAAGGTCTGGAAATTTTGTTTTTAATTAGGCAGAGCAAACTCAGAAAATACAATACAAATAGTCCTTGAATTTAAGGTATCCTTTTACGATGAAAAGTTACTTTTCAACTACAATTGTGAATTATTTTTAAATTTGTGAATCTTGTACTTAGAACTTTTCCAATTTCCAAGAATATTTGGTTTTACTGCATGTCAAAACAGAAATTAAGTTACAGGAATTTTAAAATACGTTATCTCTTTTGGAAAAACTAAACCGGAAGCTACATTTTTTAAAGCGAAAGTAGTAAAAAAAAGTTATATTTTACTTTTTTAACAATTTTTTTTGAGGTCCTGGGTTCGAATCCCGGTTCGGGCACGGATGTACTTTTTCTCTCTGTCTATCCTGTCTTTGCCCTTTCCTTGTATGAATAAGGTGTGAATGGTTGCCTACCCTATAAACGTTTACCTATGGCATGTGTGTACTGAGGAAGTCGGACTCCACACCAAATATGTTTCAGTTGGAAAAGTGGAGCAGCGCACTCCATATTGCCAGCCTAGCTGGCACACGACAACAACAACAACAATTTTTTTAAGTTTATGTTTTTTCTAGAATGTGCTGATTGAAGGTCATAAATATGAGGCAGGCAAATATTTGGTGTGTACATTCGGAAAAAAAGAGGCAAACAACATCGCTATCACAAGGGAAACAAAACATTTCAAAGGACACTGTCACAAAACTTATAACCAATTTAAATTAAAATTAAGGCATTACAATTTTCAATAGTGTTAACATTGAAAATTGTAATACATTAATTTTAATTTAAAATTTAACTTATATTTGTCAGAAAATAGCCAAATTTTATAAAAAAGTATTCTATGTGTAATTAAAATTGCGCGAATAATTTAAATTTATACTTTAGAAATTCCAAATGAGGAACAGAAATGATTCCTATTCTAACTATAAAAAGTATGGTATATCTTTTAAATACTCTATATCATGTATAATATCTTATTTGTTTGGCAACTACACTCATCTCCATAAATTAAGGAAGTTCAGACAAAAAAGAGACAGAACCAAAACAAATGTGACTTATTTGTAAAGTCTAATAATTAAACAAAAGCTGAAGAGCAAAAAAGATGCTATATGTTTGACATCATTAATAAAAATTGCGATTTTTACTCCCTGGAGCAAATTTTAAAAAAGAACCTATTTACAAAATACAATATAACATGATTAGTATGATGGTTAATACAAAGTATGCCCTCCAGACGATGCAATACAACGCCTAGGCATGCTGAATATCAAACTATCGATCTGATCTTGGGGAATATTACGCCACTCACATCAAGCAATGCTCTCCGAAATTCCGGTAGACATGTAGGAGGGGGTTGACAGGCTGCAATTCGGCGCCTAAGCATCTCCCACACATGCTATATTGGATTCAAGTCCGGAGAGTATGCTGGCCAGTCTATACGGGTGAATCCTCCGAATAAAGGCATTCGTATACAATATTTGCACGGTGAGGACGGGCGTTGTCATCCATAAACAGAAATTCTGTACCCATGGCGCCCTGAAACAAACGTACATGTTGTTCCAGAATGACATCCCGATAGATGTGACCTATCATGGTTACATTCTGAAAATGCACGTTAGTTCTAGAACCCAGAATAATTCCTCCCCAAACGAGCTATCTTGAACCACGGCAACGGTGTCGTTCAATGGTGTTCTCTTGGTGGTAACGGGTACCTGGCCCTCTCCATATGAAAGTCCGGCGATAATCAGACAGATAGCTAAGCCTGGACTCGTCGGAAAACATCACACCAGACCACTGTTGTGGTCTCCACAATACATGCTCTCTACTCCAGGCTAACCGCAGGCGACAGTGAATTGCGGTAAGTGGAACACATCATAGACGAATGAGCCCTGAGCGTCTGTACACGGTCTGACTTGAAACTGTCGTACCGGTAGCTGAAGAGAGCTGACGAGACAGGTCTGATACTGTGCTCCATCTGTTTCTTTCGGTAGTAACTGCTAAATACTGGTCCTCATTCGGCGTTGTAACTCTGTGCTGAACCGTCTACTCACATTACCATCATCTTGGAATCGTTGCCAAGCCTGGAGATGACCCTCTGGGCGATTCCAAATTCCTCGGATACTTCCAGCTGGGTACATCCACATTCCAGACGGCCGATAATTCTACCACGTAAAACATCATCCAAATGCTTCCTTTGTGCCAAAACTCTGCGGTTATTGCACTGAAAGGCTTTTAAAGCGCTTGTGAACAATTTTACTTCTTGGCAACCATTTCTTATATACCCCTCTCTTAGGCCTCTTTCACACTAGACGACTTTTATCGTACGATAAAAATCGTCTAGTGTGAAAGAGGCCTTACACTCTTTGTCATTGTGACGTACTATTGGCACCATCTGGTGGTATCTTGTAGTTTGCATATTATTCTTCAAGATGTGTGTGGATAATTCTACATGTGAAATTTTTATTTTAGAGTTCAATTTCTGTGTGATTTTGTATTATCCTTAATTTATGGACATGAGTGTATTTATTTATTTATTTTTCAATCGAATAGAATCAGTTATGAGATAGAACAGAGAGTTCGTTGTTGTGAAGCAGAAGGAAATTTTTTGCTGTGGGCATCAAATAGACTAAGTTGGGCCCTATCCCCCTCCCTTAACACAATATCTCAAGTTATAAAGAAGATGTATGAAACTTAGCCAACACACACGTTTAAAATGCTATTATCATTGAAATGAAGTGAAATATAAATACTATATATAAAGACATTTTTTATTTACAGCGATTTTTAAAGGGAATGTTCAGTAAAATTTCATAAAATATCTATGTTGCTGAACTTTTTTAACCATATTTTCCTTATCGCCGAATATTTTTCTTACATTTTTGCTTCATTTCAAAGGACACAGTCATATAAAACTTATACTCAATTTAAATTAAGATTAATGCATTATAATCTTCAATAGTGTTAACAGTCTAGTTATAATTTCGGTTAATTTTAGGTTCTGTTATATCATAATTTATCTAAAAACATGGTAAAAGAAAATTAAAATTAATTTTTATTAAAAAATTGGTGCGAATGCCTTAATTAAATGAAAGATGAAATTTTTAGTTTAGTAATTTCAAATGATGAACAGAAATGGTTCATATTCTAACAATAAAATAGGATGTTATGTTTTTTAAATACTCTACCATGTATAATACCTTATTTGTTTGGTTACTATAACGACGAGAAGAATCTCATTTTTGCAAAGGATTAAAATTAAATACTGGGTAACTATGGCAGCTTTTATTTAAATGATAGAATATGACACAGACATCTACAAGTTATGAGCGAGAGTTGGGTGATTATTTTAACGAATGGATAACTAAATTGTTAAAGAAAAATATCAAGCTACCTAAAGAATTAAAGCTGAATTTTTGCGCCTAAAGAAAGTACGCTGTATTTTCAGCATGCAGTATATGTAGTCCGCTAAAAGTAACATATCAAGGTGACTGATGAGAAATGAATTCACTGTTTGATCTTGCAGAGAAAATAAATTTTTAAATTTTATAAATACTTAAAAAGCCACAGACGTCTTATAATCCAGGATGCCAAATTCTGAGTTCGGTGATTTTTTGGCGGATTTTCTTAAGTATGTGGCAACCTTGTTTTTTATTACGTTAGAGTGATGGAGACTTAAAAAATTCCGAAATTAGCATCCTGAATTATACGGCATCTGTGCTCTTAAAAACAGTAGAGCATCCATTATTTCTGATATTTAAAGCTCACCATGGCGTAGTGAGTGGTTGGACTAAGCTGCCAGAAGTGAAAGGTCATGGGTTCGATCCCAAATATTGTTGAACACGAGATGGATGTTCTTCAGTGGCTTCTTCCTTTGGCATCCGACGCCTGTCAAGTGCAGGCACTTGTGAGTTTTCCTGGTTTCCTCCATTGCAGTACGTATATACTATCTATGAAAATTCCCCTTGGTAGACAAGTACACAATGGATTCTTAACCCCTTGCCAGTTTCGCCCGAATTCAGTTCGGGTAATTACTGCGTGCAGTATTTGTGATGACCGAACTCAGTTCGGGCAGAAGAAAAATTAACGTATCTATTTTGTGAAGTCATAGCTGAGTTCATTTCTACTTTAGGATACTTAATTCTCTATTTTCCTCATAAATGACACAAGTGGTCCTAATTTATCAATTCTAACTTTGGTTCTGAAGGTAGTCCATGACTACAACAACACTATGGGAGGTGATGTTAAAGTCGATCCACATCTTACAGACTTCCCGGCTGCTAGAAAAGAAGGTAAAAAAATATTACTAGAAAATATTTTTCCATCTCCTACACCAGACGTTATATAAATAACTCCTTTATTTTGCATACTTCAGCAGGAGGTGCGAAAAATGTGAACTTCAGAAAATCAATTGTTGAAGTCAATAAACCAAATGTTCAACTACCAGGACCAGAGCGTCCTAGTGTAAGCATACTGCTCCTTACAGGTCGACACTCTCCAGAACAAGGGAAGAGACAAGAGGCATGAGACAAGACTTTATAGTAAAAAATGCAATATATAGGCTTTTGAGCAGTACCTTGTTTTGGGGTATACCATACTGTAAAAGATTTGTAAAATTTATGTATTGAAAATCATATTGTTGTGTTTTTATATTATACTAGTTATATATTTAGCTTCAAAATTTCGTTTAATTTGCTCAATATGAATAACATGTATGTGTAATCAATGTTTTATATGTATGTAAAAATTATAAATATAGTAGTTATTGTATTTAAAACTTTATTTTTGTAATAAAAAAACTTTTTCTAACCCTTATAATAATATAAAGAATAAAATTAAAGTCAAAAAAATTTTCCATTTTTGTGCCATTTTTCTGAAATATATGTCACAGTTAAGGGGTTAAAGAGGCCTTATAGTAGCTTTCGGTTATTTGATTATCTACTATGCAGAATCAAAATATTTCAGCCAAGACCCACCGTGTTACGTGAAGGGTGTAGTAATGTTCTTTGGAGCAAATCTCAGATTCAATCCCATCTAATGTTCAATAATGGACAATAGATGTGTTTTATGCTATGTGTTTCCATTTTTTGTATGCACGTCTTTCTGGTGAATAACAAATAATTTTTCAGTTTTTCCCTTTCATGTGGGGGTGGGGATCAATTAAAATTCTGCACCCGATGCCACCAAACTTTGCTAGGGTCGATTTGGCCTGGTTGCTTAGAGCATTGTTCTCATTATCAGAAAGTAGTGAGTTCAAATCCCGCCTCTGAAGATCTGTCATGTTCAATAAAGGCAGCTGGAGCACGTTAAAACTGAGAATGGTCACAATGTATTCCAAGTGAAATGATACCTCTGGAGGTGAACTGTCAGTACTGTGAATGTGTTTGCATGTAGTTGAAGTGGAGCAACAGACAAGACATGCATGAAAATGAGCAAGTACAAAATCTCAGATTTAGCATTGATTGGTCAATATGCCAGTAATGCATTCTCGTAAAGTAACGGGAGTAGAATTCAATGTCTTTTCATTTACATTGCATGCAAGATATAAGTATGATGCATAAACAAGTTTTGCTGCATCTATCTCCATAGTATTTAGTCTCTCTACAGCATACTTTTATTTGATCATCATAATGTTACAGGCAGAATTATTCGTCTGAAAACACAATGAAATGTCAGTCATCACCAAAGTTCCCTGTAAACACATGTTGTGCCTTAGAATCAAAGATAACTGAATCAATGAATAATGATAGTAATATAAAGTATATTAATAAATAAATAATGATGGTAATAAAAAATATAAAATATGATAATTAATTAATAATTTACTAAAGCAGTATTTCAAGTTCCAAGAATCTTTCTTAAAAGTTCATCCAATTTAATAGTCCTCACAGACAGTTGAAAATGATTGATAAATATATAAATCGGGTGTAAGTTCTGTTGCCATCTACTAAAACAAAATTAAAATTATATTTTGGGTAAATCTGATTCAATAGGCAAACACACTTTGTGACTTAGAATCAAAGATAACTGAAGCGATGAATGCAGCATGGACGTCATTCAGCATTAAATAATTGTACGGATGCAGATTAATGTGCTTCAAGTTCTATTCATTATGATATATTTTCATATTCCAGAATGCATGAAAAGTTCTGCATAAAAATTCTTACATTTTTTTCCATTTAAGTATTTAAATTCATAGGTATAAAATAATTTATCACTCAAACTCAATGATGTTAATAAGAAAACAAAGATTAAATAGTTGGTGTAATTTTTTGTTAATCTTATACTTATCGCTAAACAGAAAATAAACATTATAAGCATTAAATAAAAAGAGTAAAGGGTCTTTTGCATATTCCCCTTGAGGTTCTAGTCATATCTGGTGAGTTTTATGTTTTTTTCAGAATAAAGATTATTATTCACCTAACATCATCAAGTTCATATCAAGAGTGGTTACAAAATTAACTTTTTTTTGAAACTTGTATCAAAACTTTTCCAAAATTTGAAAAGATTGGAGTCAACGGATATATTTCCAAATGATGACGATTAGAATTCTTTCAATGAAGAAGTTAAATCTCAAATGCGTAATAACTTTTTAAACCTGGGGTATCTAATTTGTTTATAATATTTCGCTTATTATAAAAATATGAATAGTTTTCCTTAATATAAGAAAACAAAATCATAAAAATGACTAGAAATAAGATATATGAAATTTTGTAAGCATACAAAAATGGATATTACAACTAAAATTAATCCAGTATGTAACTTTTAAAACTTAAAAACAACTTTTGAATGTTATATAATTTTCGTCTCATGTTTAAAATAAAACAATTTTGTTTTTTGTCGAAGTAACAACAAATATAATAAGTTATAAATGTATCCGTAAAAAACAAAACATTCAGAAAATATGTCTCATGTTTTTTATTATTAATGGTATACATTTCTTTTTTATGTTACTTTATAATAAAGCTCTTGATAGAAAGCTTTTTATAAGAAAATTAAAATATACTGTTAAACAATCATATTTATAAAGAATATTGAAGTCAGTGGATTAGAATTTTGTAACAAATTCACAAAGACAACATGTCTGAAAACAAAAATTAATATTTGTAGTCACTTAAAAAACTGCACTACTAATTTTTGTCAAGTGATAAATTGAAATTCTATATATTTGAGAAGAAAAGATTCATAATCAGTAAAGGCATCAACGGGAAGTTTATTCTAAGATAAACTTTTCAAATGCATGTTTTGTGTGTGTTTAAAACATATACATAATTTTATAACTACCAATCTAATAACTTTATGTTTATTTCTTATACTTTGCTATTTTGTATTGCAAACAAAAATATATTAATTAGCTTCATTGACTTGTTAAATATTTTTCCCTTTTGATTTCAACATACCAAGTAGAATGGTATAAAAAGCTAGAATTTCAACATGCATTGATATATATCGTTTAAATAGAATATTTTACTATTTTAAAGAAGAACATATAATACATAAAGAAAAATATTTCTTTACATTAGATATTTCATATCTTAAATTCTGTGTCTACAAATTATTTCTTCATAAATAAAAGAGTGCCTTTTAAAAGCTTTAATAGGCAGCTTACTTGCTATCTGAAACATTAATTACGACCTTATATGTTTTTTTAAAGTAACAAATGACTTGAGCAAAAAATTTAGACATTTTAAATGAATAATTGTGCATAAATATTTATTACTTACAAAAATATATTTTAAAAAAAATTTAACAAAATATACAACTTGGAATGATAAATTTGATAAATACAAAAATATGCAGAAACTCTTTGTTAAGCTGGATACCACAAATAAACTTCGTCATCTTTCACACCATGAGACTCTAGCTCAGCTAAAACATTGGCGAAATAATTGGGATCTGGATAACCATGCCCTCTTCGGTTGCAGCCAAATTCTGTTTTGTGGTGAATCTCATTCCAAGTAACAGTATTCTCTTCACCACTGGTTGAAGATCTTCCAATTGTGAAAATTAAGCGTCTTTTCCAAGCTTTAACTAGCAGCCGCAGAATCTGAAAAGGTATTTAAATGAGGTACTAACTTCAAAATATTATTTCAGAGATAATGTGAAATTTGAACAAACAATCATATGTAAGAAATGTGAAGATTTATTGATTAACATTATGTTAAATAAATAAGGGAAAAAATTCATAACTGTAAAGAAAAATTCAGCCTATTCTCTATTCAGAATTTGATTCATATAAAAAGAAAAATCATAAAATTATACAAATTCAAAGAGTTCCCAGTGTATAACAAATACATCCAAATAATTAAATTTTTAACCATCTAACTTAAATAAGAATAGCTTGAGTATTGCAAGAGTTCATTTGATTGCAACTTTTCTCATCATATTAAATCTTGTTACCCACATCTGATCCCATGTCTTCAAAAGTACAGTCATCTCTGTTGCAAATGCAATGAGACAAGCTCTTTTAACTCAGATACATTATCGTTCCAGCAGTTTATTATAAAGTAATACTGGTATGTTAGCAGAATTTATTAATTCTTCAATGTTTATTAAAGAAACAATGAAATCAATTGAGAGCAAAAAACTAGCAGAGTTAAACATTTGAAAAACTTGGATTATAAAAATAAAACGTTACGAGACATACTGTTCTAAAATTTGATGCCAGTGCCAAGATTAAGAGGTTCAATAGCATTAAAACAAACCATGAGATGATGTTTAAATGTTTGGCAACAAGCCAGATATTCAATGAAAAATATTTTATTGACGCCATCTGTCATACCGAAAGGTTAGAATGGAAAACAACCAGGCAATAATGGGTTCTACAATGAATTATCATTTAAAATTTCAAGAACTGAACTGAATGATTTAATAGTCAATGATCAGTGTAGGAACAACCTTGTGGATAATTAATAAGCTTTCAGAAAAGATTGCTCCACTTCCAGAATGATGGTGCACAATTGCATTACATATAGTAAGTGAACATCATTTGTTTTACTTCTGCTACATTGACAGCTCAATGTTAGTTTGATGTGATAATCCAATCCATTGAACAGCTCTTCTTTCAATATGTTCAGAAAATATACTTCAGATTGGATATAGGTTAAATGTTGCTCATCACACACATTCTGAGGTATTTACATGGAATTAATATTCCATTATAGTCTACTATTTCTCTTGACTTATCTCCCAGACAAAAACATTTGGAATATAAACTCAAAAACTGCATAAGGGGAATGATTAATGATGTACTTAATCAGGTAGAATACCTTTAAGACCCTAATGTTTATTGGTGGCAAGTACATAAAAATACTCCCATACTTGATGACTATATTCCACAATGAATAGAGTTGATTTGAATTTTCTATTTTTTATCACTTTTATTTGAACAAATCTAATAATTATTATTAAACTTCATATAAAATTAACATTTTCTTCGTGGTGTTACAAATACAATATTGAAACAAAAAATGTGCCAATATATTGTACATTGGTATATTTTATTTTCATAATATTATGACACTTCACATAATCTTCTAGGTAATTTATTCTTTAAGACACTTAGTTTAAAGATCTACTGAAACAGAAAATAAAACTTTTTTTCATATACTTCTGGAATACACAGTTTAGTAAGATTGTTAACCTAACTATTTAATTGCAGTTGTTATACCCAGATTATGCTCAATTTCATTTAGTTTTTTATCAATGGCAGCAGCCAATCTCTAGCTTAAAAATTTCTTAATGGGTTAATGTTTTGAAAACAATTAATGAGACATAAAATATATAAGTACATATTATAAAAGGTAATATATACAGATAATAATAGTATAGATATAATAATATAAACATAATATATATACATAAATTATGTTTACATGCAACAAATTTCAAACTTTCAATATGTGCATGCACACACACACAATCATTTATAAGCAAAAAATGTTATATTCTATTAAAAATAATTCTCTTAATAACTTTTATCATATTCTTATACATACCATAAAAATATTCCTGTATTTTTCAAAGCATTGAACCTGAATTTTTAATTAGTCAATTGCTCTTATTAATAAAACGATATCTCTTTAATTTTGATCGTCTTTTCTATTGTTTCCATTATCACTGTTTGCTCATCACTAGAATATAACACACATATTATATTGCCTTCATTTGTCTATATTTAAGTGTGATTATCCTTTTAAATCTTAATACTATTTTCATTTTACAATTCTAATATTAAATATTTTTCTCACTTCACAGATACTAACCACAGCCAGTAAGACACTTCTCTTCTAAGTTTAAAATCTCTGGTACAGTCATAACCACTCAAGGGTTGCCTTTAAGTTTCTACAAAAAGGGGGAAAAAAGATTTTTTGGGAACAAACTATTTTATTACTTTACAAAATATTCGTATTTAACATTTATACGCCTTTCCACCATATCAGCTCTTGAAACAGTTTTCTTCTCTGAAATCAATACCTCAGAAACATAGTTTTGGAAGGCAACAACGGCTTTTAGCGGTGATAAAAGTCGCTGCCAAATATTTTTTTGTTCAACATATGAGAACAAGGAAAAGTTGATAGTCAACAAATCAGGAGAATATAGGCACATTAATTGGATAGTTTTATCCTTCAAATAATCATTTCTTTGTGTGGGAGCTGGTGTTTTCATGATGAAGAATGATGAGGTCATTTTTTTGTTTTTCTTTTTTTATTGATGATTTTTAGTAAACTAATTTCTGTTTACTATTCACGGTTAAAAGTTTTTCGATTCTCATATGAATTGTTGCAATATGTTCTGTTAGACAGAAGATGAAACTATCATTTTCTTCAAAGTGCATTGTTAATAAACAACTTTCATAACATTCATTTCATCAGGAAATACCCAAATAGTGGATTGTTATATAGTTTCTGGCCCATACTAATATATCCAAGTTTCTTCACCAGAAACGGTGTTCTATACCAATTTGGCAGTTTTCAATTAGATTTTTTTAGCAATTTTTTACACCAATATTTACCAACCTCTTTTTGAGCATCTGTCAAATTGTGTGCAATCCAAAGATCTAGAACAAATCTTTTTAATAGTTAAGTACTCACACAAAATTGAATGTACTGCAGTCTATAATATGGCAAGGGATGCTTCTATCTCACGAAACGTGACATGCCGACCAATCATCTTTCACACAGCATTGATGTTGTTTAGAATCACTATCAGTTTTGTCACCCTTCATGATATTCATCATTCATGGATGCAGGACCATGATGAAATTGCAAACCAATTGTAAACAGTCTTTTCTGATGGTGCTTCATACCAAAAATTTCACAAAGTAATACTAAGCATTCTTGTTGAGTGAGGCCTTTCCTAAAATCATAAAAGTCATCCAATGGAAAACCTTCATGAGTTATTTCCATCTTTTCACAAACTTGCTTATTTAGAACACTCACTGTAAACAAAATACACAGACAATTTCTAAGATTTTACTGATTCCAAGAAAAGAAAGATGTGAATTTTATGAACATCATGAAGACAAATCTCAGTAGAGCCTTCATATGGTTATTTGGGAAAACTTAAAAGGTATGTATAGAATCATTAGAAGACGAATGTTACATTTCTGAATTTTTACATAGCCTATTTGTCTAAGGGGCTATGATTGAGTTTTCTAATTTTCTTCCTTTGAGACACATAAATAAAAGCTTTCTATTAAAAGATACCCTAAGCAACTTAAAAGAAATTCCTAAAAAATGGCAATATGTAAAGTTTATTCAAAAAAATTTGACAACATTTTCATAACTAAAGATATTTTTATGTGGAGTTTATTATTTCACATACAATTATTTTCTACGAAATAGCTATTTCGCTATTTAACAATTTTATTCTATAACAATTGATAGTTAATTGGCTATAACCATAGTGTAAGTATTATTCAGAAGATTGTTCCTCATATTAATAACTTACATGCACTAAAATTCATTCCACTTAATTAATTCTTGGTATTATATGAAATTAAATTGCCATATTATATGCAATATTGTACTATAAACCCAATTTTTTGTGTTAATTAATGTATATCAATGCTATAATTATTATATTTTTATATCTTACATTAATTTTATTACAAAATGTTTTCATGTTACAGGAAATTTAAAAACTTTAAATAAATTAATTCTATTTAACAATATTGAACAGTTCATCATTTTTTCAAAAACTGCACTTTAAATCTACTTTTTATTTAAAAAACTTTTAATATAAATACAATTATCAACTATAAATATACATTTGAAGATAATATAATGTTAAATTGCAACTAACCACAAAAAGTTGCAAATACATCTTTAGTTTATTCAGTTTGCAGGCATTTATCAAATGTTTTTTTTAATAAAACAGAATTATAATAGCATTTAAGAAATACTAAAATCTTTATAAATTGTACACAAGTCATTCATTACTGTCTAGATTTCCTGATTTAAATTCACATAAAAAATTAAATTTTAAAAACATAGCTGTAAAAAAACTGAAAGAAAAATATTTCACAGTTATGCAACTAAATAATCCCTTTATGATAATGATTAAACAAGTTTTACTTTCAAACAGATTGAATAAATTTATACATCAACTTACTTTTCTCCCCATTTCATTATCAGGAAGATAACAATGTCGCGGAAATCCCCTTGCAGTATATTTTTTACCTGGATTAGGATGTTCTGGACCCTAATTTAAGTAAAAGTCTCTTTTATTTAATTAGTACCAAAAAATTAAATGCAAATAATTTAAATTAGAAAATAAAAAATCAAATTTTAAAACTTTTTTAAACTTTATAAAGTTTTAAAATTTTTAAAAATTTTGGAAATTACATTTAAAAATTTTAACAATGAAAATTAAAATCTAAATTATTCTGTTTTTATAATCAAATTCTAGGTTTGTTCATCAGAAATTTATCTCAACAAAATATGATGGTTTAATACAAATCTTATTTCTCAAAGAATTTAAAACAATATACAACATATTCAGCCTTTCATCCCTTCAGTGGGTCGATTAACTGAGTAACAACCATGCTTGGGAACTAAACACTGGGGGTCTTATGTTAGGCTGACCACCTAACTGGGACATTTGCTTCGCACCCTAGGGCCCTCGGTCATGAAAACAGTTATGGGCACTGTAGGCCTTGGCCCACATGGGCTGTCGTGCCATGGAGTTTAGTTTATACCACATATTAATGTTTCAATTACAATGAAATCTAATTACATTCATAATTCTGAATGTTTTAAAAATATCTCCAAGAAAAACATTCAAGATTGCAGTTAAATGTTTAAAGGATATATCGAAAATCAACTGATAAATAGGTCCAAAGAAGCTTTTATTTTCCTCATAAAAATTGCTTTGGTGATATAGTAATAAAATTCCTAAATATTCTTGGAAATTAATGTTCAGTATTTCAAAGCTAATTGACAAAGTATAACAATTAAGACAGCAGAGTAAGATCAAATACATCATCAACACTAAGTATTAGATGATAATTTTAAGGAATGAAAATATATTAAAAAAACATAAATCTTCTTTTTAAATATCAGTAAGAATTTTTAATTAAATGTATCAAATAAATTAGTGTATAAATTAGACAAATTAAATATATTCCACAGTCATACAAATATATTTATATTAAAAAATGAATAATTTGATAACATGTTTCAGATGCAATTATCTCATTAAGAGTAATTTTGGTCTGGAATCTAATGCTAATTTAAATTAACATACATAAATCATTTTAGTTTCATACAAAAATTAACTTAAGTTTTATTTAAATTAAATGATTATGTATGTTAATTATATAACTTTAATTTTCTCTGTATGAAATTTTCGATTCACTGAAATTCACCTGTATTTATTTTCAGTGCAAATTACTATTTCTTTAATATTCCTATTCACGTAGTATTCTGCATGTTTAATTAAGCTAAATACAGATATGAAGACAAATGGTGTAAAACTCATTTATTACAAAATACTAAAATAAAATATAAAATGAAAAATCTAACATAAAATAAAGGAAATTAAAATTTTTAAGATTTTATCAATATCTAAATACATTTGTAGAAATAATGACATTAAATATATTGAAAATTGTTTAGAAAATAGTAAAATTTTAAATTTTTGTTGTATTTTTTTATTTTATATTATTTCAATCATAAAAGAAATTTCTTGCAATAGATTGACTTGAAAATACTTACAAAATAATTAAATTATTTATCTTTTTACATATTTTATGTGTCATTTACCTTGCCTTTTACATTTTTTATACCATATAATTATATATTCTTTTAATTCATAATAAATAGTTTATATAAATATTTAAAAACATTTTCACCATGTTTTTCAAAAATTTTAAAAAAATTAGAAGAGTTGTCTAAAATATTGATTCTTTCGGAAAAGTTAGAAAAAGTAAAAGGTAAAGTTTTGAAACACCAGAAAAAAAAAAAGTTCCACAAATTAGGTAGCAGTAGACATCTTAGTACTGTCACATTAAGTTTTTTCTGCTGCACAATCTAGTTTTAAATACCAGTACCAAAATAGTTCCACTCATACAAATAAAATAAAAAAATCACATTTTTGCACTTATTTTATATCTTCTAAGAATGTTTAAAATTAAAATCTAAATCAAAAAATACTTAATAAAAATTTTACACAATTTTTCAAGTAGACCGGCACTTTTACAGTTAAAAAACAATGATACTAAATGAGATTGTTTAAGTTAATAATTAAATAATGGGAATAAATTCTTTATTAATTAAACATTTTTATCCAAATGGTAATGATAAATACTAATAACTAAAATAAAATATTTTCTTAAATAGGAACCAAAAAAATTAAATTAGAGTATATTTTAGATTAAAATAATTTTAATTCATCAAAAAATATTTATTTGCAACATATTTCGTACTTTCATTTAATTTTAGAGATTATTCTATGAAAAATATAATTTACATATTGGAAAGCAATCCGAATTATTTTTTAAAAGAAGAAAAATATGAAATCTGCAGCAAAATATTTAATTTAAACAATATAGACAAAAGATGCATTACCCATTTCTCAAATAAAGATTTTAATAATTAATTACTATAACTTTATAATTAAGTTGCTTAATATATTCTAATTAAATTAATTACATGTATTTACAGAAACAGCATCAAAATATTATTCAAAATTCAAGCTTTTTATATTCGTCTTTATGGTTTGTATTGATTAAGAAAATAAAGTATATATCTATTTTTTAAATCCATTTTTGTCATAAAAGCTTATACTAAATGAAGTAAAAAGATTACATACATAGCAAATAATGCAACATAATTTTATTAACAAAATCTTTAGTTTTGTTGAAACGTTATAATAAAATCCAATGGTTGATAGAAATATTCCAAGAAAAACTATAATAATCAAAATTCTTTCACTGTCACACACACATTACATATTTTACAATTTAATACTGTGATATTAATAATTTACCTTTTAAATCTTTTGCATCAATGCTATAATAAAAATGAAGTTTATAAAATACCTGAATGCCAGGAGGAATATCGTATATTATACGTATTGTATCACAGTCAGGGAAACTTGGAAGAGAATAAGGCATAACATGATATATCATTTCTCCTGGTGGTTGCGTACCACATTTTTCTCCATGAATTGTCTTGCAAGTAGGGCATTGTAGAAACTTATCCTTCAAAAACAAATCATGTTAAGTATAAGTAAATATATACTAAATGAGGTATTGTAAATATTAAACATAAATTATATAAATATACAAAACGTGTAAAATAGCTTGTTAGTACATGTAATAGTAACAATTTAAATAGCTTGAACATTATTTTAATTCTCAGATTATTTAATACAGCAAAGTTTCCCATAAGACTTTGGTTTTCAATCTTTTGATGAGGGAAGCACTTAAATTACTTTTTGCACAGAACATATTTATCTTATCATATATATATATATCTTATAAAAGATAAATTTTAAAACTAGGGTTTTTACTCTTTTTGAAACCTTAACTGCCTTAAAATAAAGAGTTGCTTCCAAGAATAACTTTAATACAAAGGAGGAATAAAACATAATTTTGACTATTACTCCTTTAAAGTATTATTTTATACAAGAATAAAATACTGGCATTAATTGCAGCAAACATATTTTTAAATGTCACAAAATAAGAATATATGATACAAATTTAAAAGTTAACATGACACTGAAACCCAATTTAAAATCTTCCTTAAGTACTAATATTACAATTGTTGTAAAAACTTAGCAACTGTAGTTTATTTCCATGCATAAAATAGTATAAAGTTCATTAGTCTCACTTTGATATTATTAAATATAGAAATATATTGGTCTAATACATTTACTTAGACACATATTATTTTTATAAGTGCTTCTTGAAATAAGAAAATCCGCCAAAATATTATACTCCAATTGTTTATAATAAAATAGAAAGCTGAATTTTTTGCAAAATTCTTGGAAAGATCTTCTTTTTCTGTCTTGACAATTAGGCATAAAGTGTTAGGTGTAAAGGCTGTCTTGACAATTTTTCTCTACCTAGTTTAGTCTCATGTAACAGCCTTTCGCTGATTCATTCCAATTGTTCTTAAGTTCTTTCCTATATCCTCCGACAATCTGGTTAAGGATCTTCCAATTTGTCATATTTTTCAGAAACTGAAAGGGTAACTTTTTTATGAAATATGCCTTGATCATTGAAAATGTAGCCTAGCAACTTAATGCAAGATATTTTTACCACTTATAAGATTTCACAAGTTCAGCACATCTTTATACATTCCTTGATTATTGTGGATTCTTCAAATGTAGTTTTGTTTAGTTTCTTTGAAAATCTTCAAATCTGTTCCTTTGAAAATCAATAAATCTTCTTTTGCCTAGGAAAGACCTTATAGCAAACCAATATTTCATAATGTATCTGAGCTGAAATGTAATTTGTTGGCTTACAACTTAAATATGCTTTACAAATTCACTTAATCATAAGTCACTCTGTGAACTATTCTAGTTTGCAACAATTTGTCACAAGAATCTACATTTCAAGCCTTACTGAATTTTAGAAAAGATTCATTTTTTTATTGCTTCAAAAAATGCGACATAGGAGCAATTTGGAAAAATATTCAATGAAATGAACCATTCCATATACATAACTAACAAAAAATAATGATTGAAATTTCTATATTTGAATTTTTAGTATTTCCATACTATTCCATTGGCCATGCTTGCTTTAAAAATAAATACCGTTCTTAAATGTTGCAAATTTTTTCCCCAAAATTTTAAGAAACAAAGCAGATAATTTAGTTTGTTTTCACAGAAGCAAATTGATTAAAACTCTAATTTTCATTACCTTCACTCACAATCACACTAAATCACAATATTTAATAACATTTTTTCACGAAAATGAGCAATGGAATAACATGTTAAACACTTCAATTTTTTCCTCATTTTTAAACTAAAATGAATATTGAATAGTGTTTCAATATATAAATTAGAAATTTAATTTTTATATTCCGTTTATTTTATATCAACTACTTTTTTATTTGCTCTAACTTTCTATTTCATATAGAACTAATTTAATATCAATTTAAAAATTGAAACATAAGCATAAATAAATTGCAGAAAATATTTAATAGATCATATTACATTTATGCTAGAATAATAATAATTATTATTTCTAACCTTTGGGCCACTTTCATACATTGCCTTGAGACAAGCTTTGTGAAATACATGAGAACATATTTTTAACTTTACTACAGTAGAATCTTCATCGTATGATGATCCTTTTGATAAATCTTCACAACAAATGATGCAAGTCTAGCATAAATTTAAAAATGAATTTAATCAAAATCAGTGAAATTATTCTATAAAATAAATATTATTCATAACATATATAATATAACACAAAAATTTAAAAAACTATTACTGATTTTTTTTTTAATATTTCCTTTGTGATTACAAACATATTATAGTTTTTGCACATTGGTAATAAAAGTTAAAATAATGAAAAATTATTTTTATTTTATTTTACAAAGTAATTATTTTTAATGTAAATAACAATTTAATCTTATGACAATGATTTGATAAAGGAATAACTTATTGCTCTGTAAACACTTTTTATTCTTGAAAACAGATACAACCAAAATCTAGAGTTTATGCAGATTTTGAATCATTACATTCACCTGCTTTGATTTGTTCAGCACTTAATAATCTTTTCACACCAGGGCTAATTAGATTGGTATTAACAATTTATAGTGGATTCTGAACAATAACAAACATCCAAACTTAAATTAAATTAGGATTCGAACCCAAAAATTATTGAACTGAAAGGCAGAACTGCCAGCTTCACCACTCATATCTAAGAGAGGAATTGAATTCAAGACTTGTTCAACAAAAGCATGAACTTTAATTATTCATTTACTAGTTTGGCAACTGTTGAATTGAAGAATAGAGCACAAAGCATTCAGCTATTATCTCAACATGTCAGATGTCGATTTTTTCAAATCAGAGTTAAAGTTAAGTTGTTCGCGATTGCCAAGTTATTTCTATTTTTTAATTTTTGAAATTAGAATTTTGTTAACTAATATATTTTTAGTGTCTTGTTTTAATTATTAGTATTAAAAAGCTCTGTGAATGTTATAAATTATTTAAAATGATAATATTTCATTCATGCATGTAATTTCAAAATTAAGATTTGCATAAGATTATTCTATAAGGCATCAAATAATTTATAAATCTAAAAATTTCTAAGAAATTATTCAAATTATTATGAAATAGGTATTTAATTTCTATATGATTCACAATAATACATTTTAATTCTCATATAGCTGTCAACAAAATATAAAAGTATAAAAGCTTTTTACTCATACATATACACCTAAAAGTGAAGAATAAAAGTTACTTTTATCGAAGATGTAAATACTCTATGCACTAACAATGTAATTCTCATATAACTGTTTAATTATAATAAATTGTTATATTTTTATAAAAATTTACAATTTCTATTTCATATCTGCCTTAATTTAATATTTTGGGGATCTATAACATAAATCAAAAGAGGGAAAATATAAGAAATATAATCAAAGCCTATAACTAAATTCATTTTTCTTTTTTTTACGAAAGAAAGTTTTATTCTATTAACCTTAGACCACATGTATTAACTATTTTCTTAATTCTAGAATTTTTCTTTTTATATTTTAACTTTTATAGAAGGTCATCAAAATTCACTCTGTAAATACCTCATTCAAAATTAGAAAAAATAGAATTTTACAGTCAATCATAAAATTCCATTTATATATAATATTTATATTTATACATGTAATATTTATATATAATATTTTTATTGTTTATTAATATTAAGACAGCATTTATAAATAAAAATTTATATAGTTTTATAAAAATTTTAGAGTTTATCATGTTTAGTTTTTTTATTTAATGTTACTACATGCCACAATTTCCATTATATATTTACAGAAATAGCAGAAAAATATGAGTTTAAAAATATTTATTTTGAACACTTAAAATTGTTAAGATAAAATTATATTCTACAATATATGAAAATGCAATTTATATTTATTTCAATCAACTTCATTCAAATAAATATAATATCAATTTTCTATCTTACTTTCATTAATCTTAAAAAGATATAAATTTCAATTCTAATGCAAAATAAATATAATAAAATTTCAATTTATATCAAACCTCAAAATTTAAAAACTGAACTCTCAATGCCCTCAAACATTCTTTCATAACTGAATAAATTGAAAAGAAATAAGATTTTACCTGATCAAAAGTTTCATTAGTTACACTGTTCCCAACTAATTCCTCTGTATATAATTCTAGAATGTCAATATCACCATCATATGAAGCTAAAACAATTAATACAAATATATAAATCCTAAAATCACACATAAGTATCTTAAACAAGTTAAAATAAAAAAACTCTAACACATTTTTATAGATTATTAATAAAAATTAATGTTGATTATATTTCACTATTAATCTTCAAATTACAGAGAAAGGCACATAAATGATATAGAAAATATCAAGTATATGCACTTCTCAGCAAGATATGTTAACAGAAATTTTTATATACATACAGGTGATAAAATCTTTTGATATAAATTATTGATCATTCTATTTGTGTCCTTTTTCTATGAAATTTCATTTGGCTTGAATAGGAAAATCATGAAAATTTTTGAAATTTGCGGGGAAAGAGAAAAATATTTCAGACCATTACATTATCAAGAGCTTAACACCATTTTCATAATGTAAGTTTATTAATTAAATATGAGCATATTTATAAATTATACCAACATTCAATTATAAAAAGAAAAATTAAAAATACAGTTGATAACTTAGTACAAATTTAAAGAATAAGTATCTTTACTGAATTTGTCACATACATAAAAAAATTTAGATATAGATTTAATACATAAAACTGAAATTTTCCAAAAAATTCAAATAAATATACCCTATACAAAGGTAATAATTATGCAGCACAATATTTATACCTTAAAAATATGTTTTTTAATGCTATAATTATAAATTATAAAAATTCTTTTTCCTTTGCCTATTAAAAATATTAAAAAAATTATTAATTAGTATATTATATAAAGAATTTAAACTGACTTTTTATGGAGTTCTAAAAAAGTTGTACTGATATGTTCTTCATGTACTAAAAATCTACCAAAGTCTATTTTAGACATAGAAATGATTTTATATAAGTTTAAAATATAATACTTATATTTAATTTTTTATTAAAAAAGAATTAAACATCAATAAAAATAAATTCTTTTAATCAAGTCATATAAATATTTTGATAAATAAAAAATATTTACCTAGATTATAAACCTGAACAATAAGAAAAATATTCATCATAACTTACACACAATATTTTACACAAAACTTTTGTTTAAATATAGAATGCCATGTAACCAATATTATGTTATGAAATTAGAATTATTTGGCTAATTTTCTAGCAGGATTAAAAATTGTATTTAAATGTAGCATAACTTTCTTAAGGGTATGATATTTTAAAATAAAAGAGAGAGATTTTATGGATATAGATTAACTATTGATAATTTTTATAAAGTGTAAAGTATAATTTTTGAAATTAAGAAAAATATCTAAATTAAACAAATTTTAAAATAATAACTGATAAATAAATAACTTAAAATAATAAGAATTTACAAATAAATGTAAATTTCAAATTCAAAAAATTCTCCTTCATCTAATATAAATGAAATCTCAAAGCAAAGATGTATTCAATTAAATATTATTTTACATGAAGTTAAATTTATTTTATTATTCTTTAAATATAAAAAGTATATAATTTTTTACTGAACTAACACACAAACAAATTATAATTGCAACTATATAACACAATTTGACTTTTATATTTTACATTGCATAACATAAGTACATGCATTTCTATTACTTGATTATTTGTGGATAAAATATAATAAATATTAATATTAAATTTATTTATTTCTACATAAAAAAATTTATTTATTTCTACATTTAATATATATTGCTATGAATA